>JAPYZJ010003842.1:0-22154 GCA_030522765.1 Ophioninae sp. B BG-2022a | reverse complement strand
CATAGTTTATGTTGTTATGTGTTTAATTAGCTTGAGAAAGAAGTTGTGTTTTGTATTTTAACCTAAATATTTCATTCACTGGCGGTTTATCTTTTATGCCGGGTGTCATTGATCACAGGCATGGGGTTACATTGATCATTGATCAATCTCACGCCAAGACCTAGCAATTTTGCTGTTTTTGCTTTTTTAACATAAATTATCAATATGTTTGCAATGATGGCTGCTTCACGTGCTTTTTTTGACTTCCAGCGCTATGCCAAGAACATACACGAAGTGTTTAGGTGCTCGCGCCTATCGGAATTATAACGAAGACGTTTTAGAACGAACAGTAATTTGCCGTTGTAGAAGGTCGAATGACCGTACGTGGGGCTTCAGAGAAATTTAAAGTAATGTAAATTAATATTCATAATTGTGTTTATACAATTAATATTTCTGATTTCTCAAGGAAACTGTTTTAATTTGGTATATTTTTCTATTTTAATTTAACATTTGTTTTAAGATGTTCACTGATTATTGTTCCTAATTATGTTTTTAGAAATAATAGATCTGATCTCAATGAAACGTTAAAATAAAGTTGATTTTTGAAAAAGTATTTTTTATTGCCTTGATCAATGTCACCGCTAAACTTTAAAAAATGTAATATCTTTTATTGCACTTAAACATTTATATTTTTCATCGAAATATTCTTTGTTTAAAAAAATATATAATTCATTGTATCGATTGTATAGTAAAAACCGATATTCCAATTTTTTTCTCGTTTTCGATACGTTTGTATTTTAGAAAATACGGCTATTTGAAGTTCAAAATTGATCAATGACACCCCATTCTACGGTACTTCGAATAGTGCTATATTATACACTTATTGCTGTATATATATTCATTTTTTGCCCGGATAGTGTATCTACGGTATATTAAACTATATCAATCAATTTCCTCTCTCTCGTACGATGGGATACTCGGACTGCTCGGACGGCTGGTTTCGGATTCGTGATTCGGCTTCACCACAGGTTGTCCGTTCCCCGTAGAAGGATGCTGCCTCCGTCCTCGAGGTCTTTTCGAACGGCGGAGAGGGAGGGCCTGTTTGGGGAGGGGAAAGGGAGAGGAGGGCTGCTGCGGCTGCAGAGATGATGTCTCTCGATGATCCCTCGCTATCGATGGCGGGGCTTGACATTACCTTTAACAGATTGTTACGGGCCTGGGGGGGGGGGTACACATCTTCGCGGGTTAAATAAAATTAACGTATATTAACATGCGAGATCACAAACGTTTGTTCCTTTTTTTAACACGCCGGGCACACAGTCAGATTGCGTCCTCACAGAAGTTTCATTTTCGCTGACTTAACAGACTGACGGCTCGCTCTCGATTTTCACTCTAAATCGCTCATTCTTCTTGAGCCGGCTTCCTCTCAACGGGTTCACCCACAGACCTCGACTCGCGCACGCTCACACCCCATTGGTCACTCTCCCGGCCTCGTGATGCGCAATTAATCAGCACCTTCGGACACACGCGTCTCGACCAGATTGGTCCGCTCGGCGCTGCCAACGCCACACCTTTTCCGCGGCGGTTCGCTTTCTTTCTAAGCGTGACGAGTGGAGTTGTGGAGCTCAGGGTCGTCAGGGATTGACCAGGGGACCACCGTTCCCAAGTATTCTTTTGGCTCCCTTCACAACAACCGGCTATTCTTATGAATATAGTTCCGAAAAATACCACTAGGCGGCCGTAATTGGAAATTTCCATGGCAGGTATAGGGATAGCGCCGTAGCGCCAGTTTGCGGATAGAAGCGACGCTATTCGTGTCTTATCGCTCCGAATGGTTTCGTTTGTGAATATCGAACGCTCCGAATTATTCTTTTCACATTGAAATGGAGAATAAGAAAGTGTACGCGGAAAGAAAGAGAACAAAACGTAGCTATGAGGCTAGGAATCGGACGAAAATCTCGAATGGAAAATCTTTAAACCGTTATAGCTTCGAAAACAGTTCTGCAGAGCATGTGAGCACGTCGGCGAAAAAGTTAAAATCATCAGACGACTTAGAGGTCGGTGTTACTAACGATTTCAGTTATCATATAGTACACATTTTCACTGCATTGAACATTATATCCACGTTAGTTGAATGCAAAGTGTGTGGTCGCGACGTAAAATTCACCGAAAGAAGTTTGTTCGGACTCGGGTTCAAAATCGAGGTCGATTGCGGCCATTGTGAAAAAGTTCTTATGATTCGTATCTTATGATTGACAGTGAATCTTTTGGATCGTAAGGACGGTGAACACGCCGCGGCACTTAGGACATGTGTGAAGATAAAGATTCCTACTCATGGAGTCGAAAATATATAGAACTAGATGTTACAGAATTCATAACGTTCGTTGAGCAAAGGAAAATATCCAAATCCCCTATCCAAAAATATACAGTCTCGGGAAGGAAATCCTTCGGGCCGGAAAGTTGACCCGGTCGCAAGACTAAGTTGATAATTCCCATGCGCCCGCTCAGAACCTGATCAACAAGGCGTATCTTGGGGCACCCGCGGCAACGCGACCAAGGCCCTTTTTTCCCCCCATGCTTTTTCAGTGCTCGAGATAACGAGCTATGCACCAATTTCACAAAATCAAGACAAAATCCATGAGTATCATAGTCCGCAGCCAATCAGTTCTAAAAGATGTTTCCCCTCCCCTGATCGGCCATGTACTATTTCCTTTTCTTCGCCTTTCCTACCAATAAAAAAAAAGCGTACGACGAAAATGCGCTTTTCCAGAGACTTCCTCTCCCACTGTTTCAACATGCAAATATCCTACCAGCTAGGATGGAAAATTCTATACATCAGTTCTCCCAAAAACTCTACCGTAATAAGTTCTCCCAAAAACTCCAACGGAGCAAGTTCTCCTAACTTTCCTCATCGGAACAATGACCAGCGGTCTTCAAACAGCGTGCGAGAATTTTAATTTCGAAGTTATTACAAGTCGATTCAGTCGACAACGCGATTTCTACGATATTTGCCGAAGAGTCCATGTAGAGCGTTATTAAAAATTATATTCCGTAAACCATAATTTCAGCTTAAACCGTGTCGCGATAAAAACTTATGTCAAAACTGAATCACTGTGAACCGTCGGCCCCCGTCTCGTATCCGAGCGGACACGAGCAAAAGAATCAGCTTACCTGCGAAGTCTCGCGATGGATCCTCTGTAAACATACCACCGCATTTACAGCGCACCAGCCAATTGTATATATATTTTTATTGGATTAACCAGATTGGTTAATTGAACTGAACCCACTGTTAATAAGACTTTTAGTCGTTCAAGTTGTTGGATTCATTTAGATCACTACATTGTTCCTATCTTTGCATGCACTTCCCCTTCTTACACCCTTATCTTGAGCTATTGCGCTACGCGTAAGCTGAAAAAAAGGGAATCGCGATAAAATATATGTCAACATCCCCTCAGGACGTGACAATGCAAGTATCAATAAACAAAATACGATTCATAAACGAATTATTATATTATTTACAAACCATGTAGCTTAGATATAATAGTTTATTAACAATATAGCTCGAGTATTGAACCTTTTGAAGTTATTCTAGGTTAGTTGGAGAAGTCCCAGACAGATTACGTGAAATATTTTTTCGTTCCGTTTCTATGATAGTTCTTTCATGACTAATACGGTGAAGACTATTATTCCGTCGTTGATGATTTAATCTTTGGTTGTTTTATTAGTAGTTAATAGGCAATATATGAACTATTTTCTGCAAATCCGGTCTACCAAGATAGATAATATGATTATTCAACACAAGTGGCCATAAATCGCAGAAATCAGAACAGTCGTGAATAAGATAATTTTCGATTCTCTCTTGACTACAAAGAACTAGTGGTGCTCCTGAAAGGTTGAAATATGAACTTGAACGTTTTTCGGAGCGGCTTATATGGTCTTCATTATGATGATGGGTGTAAGTTTAAATTCCATGAAAACATTGGCATTCCGATTATCACATGTCATATTAGATAGATTTTCTTCGATGCGACTCCTTTCTAGAATCACTTGTGACGCGCACAATAAAATACTATAACAGCGTTAAATTCGAAACCTTAGGGTGCTCAATCAAGTCCTGTATTTTTTATTTTTATTGTTGTACCACCCCGTACACCCTTCCAGGTTTTTACGGCCCCCCACCTTGTTTTCCTCCTATTTCTTTCCCCACCTTGTTTCCTCCTATTTCTCCCACCTTAATTCCTCTTATTTCCTTTCCTTCCCCCACCTTGATTTCTCCTGTCTCCCCCTCGCGGCCGCAGCCGACTTGCCCCCTTCTGTACCATATTCACCGTGTCATTTCTGGCACGGGCATAGGGAAACTGCGGAAAACCTATGCCATTACAGCCGGTCCCAAGTTCACCACCCGGCAGGGGAACGAGTTCCATCGAAAAATTTCGAAGAAAAATCTCAACCTCTACCGGAATTTGAACGCGGGACCTTCCGATCCGCTGACCGCTAGCCGCGCCTTAGCCCGCACGGCCAACGGATCAGTTTTGTCAAGTCTTATATTAACCCTTATATTGGGAACAGGGCACGATTACGATATCTTTGGCGCCTTTATTTGACCCTGGTTTATTGATATTTTACCCAAAATAAGACTTTTTTCAAGAGTGACAAAAATTGAAATTCGGCGTTCAGGGGGGCGAATAAGAGGGTTGAAAGTCGAATCATTATTATGTTTGTGGTTCCCAATTTTAACCATGCAGCGTCCCTATTCGATAGAAAATGCGACTTTTTCGCAGGGTAACCCAAACGAACCCAAACAAACGACCCCCCCCCCCACACACCCACACATACACAACACGCAGAACGGCCGTTTTTAGGGCCAGGAATTCTCACAGATAACCTGCACGCAGTGAATTCTGGGTAACGCAAATAGTCTGTGGATTGCCGTTTTCGTTTGTATTGAAAGAACCGAGTTTCAGTAAAACGAACGACGAATTACAACAAAACCATGTGAAACACAGGATAAATCGAATATACGTCGAAGATCGAAAAGGACCCATTTATTTTTGAAACCGGTGTGAATCCGAAACTAAGGCTTGAAATGAAAAAAAGTTATTCTTCTTTTTCGTCTTTTTTTAGCCCGTTTTTCATAACCCAACAATAAAATGCAGGCGCCACAGATACCGTAATCTCCCCCGAGACAGAAACAGAGTTTCGAAAATACAACGACTACTCTATTATGCTTTTCTGCCTGTTTGTATGAAAATGGATCCGGTAAAAGATCAAAGCGCAAGAGATGGGGTTCGATACCCCTGTCACGTCCTGAGGGGACGTGCGCATTTATTTTATCGCGGTTCCCTTTAGGCGTTATCCCCACTTGTAGCGCAAAAAATGGCCTTTTTCCTGAATTTTTTTTAAAGAAAACTACAAACATGTTTTAATCGATTAATATACCATCGTAAAAAACACATCTTAAAGAACTTTCAGTAATTTTTTTATTGAAAAATATTACATTGTTTAGTGGCAAATGGCCGGCAATTAAATAATGTTTTTACATACACGGTTCGCGGTGACCAACATTGCGGCGAAGTGGATCATCTGAAAAAAATGCGGATGAATTAAGTCAAATCTAAGTATAATCTAGTCTTCAATCAAAGGATTTTAAAAAATATGCATTTTTCACAAAATGGCGGACAGTCAAAGTTAATGGTTCGATTGTACCGAAAAAAACGGCTGTTATTTGGCTATAAAACGGCCATTTTTTCGAAAAAAAATCGAACGCCTAACGACTACATTTTTATGTATTAAATAAGCCTCCAAAATTTGAAGAAATCGGTTATCTTGGTCACCGACTTCAGAAATGTCATTTCGAGAAAAACGCATTTCAAGTTTTAATTTCAGTTGACACGAAGAAAATATTTTTTTTTGTAAACGTACATAGTCATCTATTCCGGGCCCATACGGAAGTTCTTCCGGCGACGATGCCGCTTACAAAACGGAAATTTGGTGTTGCCTTCGTGACATTGTTCCTTCATGAGTGCTCTCGGCCGCATGTCTCTCTGCCAGTGCAATCCATGCTTCGTCCAATTTATCCGATTTTCAATTCCAATTTATTTATATTGAGCTCACTCTGATTGAGTTCAAATAAAATAATAATGATTTTGAACCTTCGTTGAATAGTCCAACGGCAATCTGGGCTGCTAAATTTACAACGATTGCTCCACTCGAGACGATTTTTGGGCTGATTTTCCAAATAAGTTGGTTGAAGGTTTTGTTGTTATTTTGATTGAAGCCACCGACGCATCTTTCGAGTAACGTTTCCTTACTCAGATCGTTGTATATAGGTCTGATGGCATCCAATACCTTTGATGGGGGTGGTTTTTAATCCGGTTGGAAAGCGGAACAATGCATTGAAGGTCGGAGGTAGGGTCAAGCGCGCCAGACGGCAGACTAGCCGGACACAACGGATTCTTTTCTCTCAACGCTCATATCTCAGTCAATTGTTTTCCGATCAACTTGAAATTTTCAAGACATATTCTTAGATACTTCCACTTCAAATAAATGCAATAAAATTCGATTTTTTTCACAATCGCAAGTGGGGTCAACCCCTTTAGTCTACGCCTAGTGCAATAGCTCGGGATGAGGGTACAAGAAGCATAAGTGCATACAAGGGTAGGACCAACGCAGTGATCCAAATGTGACTCTACATTGCATATTGTGCCACATGTGGCACAACTAACAAAATCTAATCTAACTCCGATTTCGTAACGAGTAGCGACATCTTTTGAGAATACGAGGAAACTAGATGCAGTTATTCATGTCCTAGTTCATACAATTCTAGGTAGATGTCGTTAGAGGAAGACGAAATGAAGATTTGGTGCAAGCAGTCGTCGGTCTTTTCACTAAATTCTGTACTTGTCGAAGTTTGAAATTTCATAAAATTGACTTATTTTGTATTTTGAAATAGAAAAAAACATCTACACTCTTGTTGGACTATTAACTATTACGAGGTAAGTGTATTTTTTCAATTAGTTTGTATTTTGATGTTGATAAAGTGATTTTTATCAACGTTCCCGATATGGAACTTTTAATTTTAATTTTTATTTTTATTTTTTAAATTAAAAAAATTTTTTTTACTATTTTTTACGATATCCAGGCCTAAAATAGCACATAACATTTTTTTTCCAAACAGATTTAAAAAAGCATGCATTGTAGGTTTTTGTGTTGTCGTAAAAGTACTCTTAAAGGAAAACTATACACTTTCCAGTTGAGGTTCGACAACCGGGTTTAATTTGTGGTGTATTGTCGGCGGACGTAACACTCCATTTCATCCAGTGCTCAAACGCGTGCTATAAACATCTGACCTCTTTAACGCTGTAACCTTCGAATGTCACTGAATATAACCGGCCACGCAAGATGACTATCGTAACTAATTATAAGATATTGAAAAAAACAAAAATCTACTCGTTACTTTTCCATCCTTTACATGTATGCAAATTATCATCCTGATAACTTGAAATTTCTTGGAGTGTTGAATAAAAAAAAATGTTCCTATAAACAATATAAACTTTGTTGTTATCTGCGCTACGCTCATCTCCAATTTATAGTATCTGAAAAAATGAACGGCAATTTTAGTTCTCTTCATCGCCCTCGAATAAATATACGATACGTTTTCTTTCTTCTTCATTGAAGCTTTTAAGTCGACCCTTCGAATGCATCGACTAAACTAGACGCTCAAAGTCAGTCAAAGTAGACGGAATGAGTCGATTGGAAAATACGTATTGTCCGAAATGATACATGCGCTTAATACTATCCAACGTAGGACACGTCTGGAAGGTGGTTGTGGGAATGCTGTTGAGCTCTCTCGTCACAGTCTGTTGTAACGCTTCCACCGAGCCGTGATGATGTCCTTTCGGAGTGGTTTTGAAGCGGCGGAATAGGAAAAGGTCTGCTGGGACAACGTTGGGACTGTAAGGTGGCTGGGGAGGGATTGTGATCTTGTTTTGGGACAGGTACGCTACTATGTTGAAGGCTGTTCGGCTCGGCGCATGATCGTGATGGCGCCATCAAGGGTTGGAGATGGCTGGGCGGACGCGGACGATGCATTTTCTTTGCCGTTCAAGGACTTCCACGCAAATAATTCCATTAACCATTAGTTCTTGTGGCACAAATTCCGTGTGGATAAATCGTTTCAAATAAAAAAACGCAGATGAGCACACTTTTCTGTTTCGACTTGCTCCTGGAAGCCTTTCTCTAGCGTGGTTTCAGGGTCATAATCAAACGTCCACGTCCCGTCTTCAGTAACCACAATATCTGAGAAATATGGATTTCCGCTAATTTCGTCGAGGAGATCCTAACTGATCCCTTCGCGAACTTTCATTTCGTCGCTTGTTACCACTCGTAGCACTGATTTCGCGCAAATCTTTCTCATTTGCAAGTTTTCGCTGACAATTTCATACACTTGGGTTCGTTGATGCCAATTTCATCGGCAATCACTCGAACACTCAATCTGTGGTTACTGTTCAGCAAATTCTTTACTGTAACCACATTTTCATCAGTTTCGGAGTTCAACGAACTTCCGGAGCGTGCTTCGTCTTCAACTTGAAGTTCACTGTTGGGTTAATTCAATTTAAATACAACACCTCTGAGAATAGAAGCTTTTACAATTATTTTGTTACGACTAATGGCATCAATTTTAACAAGGCGAATCTAGTGATAATTCCGATCGTTACCTGGACCACGACCTCCGACATGATTTCAAGATCAACTTTCTAAAAAATACAATTCTCATCGGTCAAATGCGACCGACGCGTCAGTCGAATTTGACTTTTGTATAGATATGTGCATATCTGGATCTCGAATTTCTCATTCTAGCGATTGCGGATGTCGAAAAGGGAGGTATCATTTATTTAAAAAGTTGACCTTAAAATCATTTTGTAGGTCGTGGTCAAGGTTACGATCGAAGTCACCACTAGCTGCGCCTTGTTAAAATTGATAACTGTGATCATAACGATAGTATTTAAGGAGCTTCTATTCTTGTCCGAGGTATCCGTACTATGTTTAAGTTCAATTAATCCGGCAGTCACCATCAAGGTAAAAGGGGACTGTTGACTTAAGTACATACTCGTACGTAAAATTACCCGCTTTATCGATTGCCGATCCAAAAAGTTTCCCATTTGAAAAACAACAGCTGACCATGATATAACCTTGAAGCAGATTGCTAGGGTCAAAATGAAGGTTATCCCTGAATTCCTTGTGGAAATTTACTTTAGGAACGATCTTAGTATTTTGGGAAATTGTCTTACCGGCTGGAATGTTCTGCCGTTCAGATACTTTTGTGACACCTTGTATATAATCTGTCGCAATTTTTGTTTTGCAAAGTAAATCAACCGCACAAGGTCGCGATCTATGCCCTGGTACGATTTTATTTGCTGCAAACGGGTTTTCCTTTTGATAACACATTCGTCATGCGCTCGTCATGCTTAGTGCTTAACCAATTTTTCTAAAGGCTTTTTCCAATTCAATGGAAAAGTCGGCGGACGTAACCTATGTTACGTCCGCCGACGATATAACATAAATTAAATTTGGTTGTCGAACGCGAGCTGCAAATTGTATACGATAAGCGACGCACCGGAAAGGCGTAAAGATATAAACCTCCCACTCGTAAAGACGAAACTTATAAAGACTTGAATCCACAAGCAATCTCTCGAGACCGGAAAACATCAAAATTCTCTCTCCAAAAATATACACTCTTCGAGAAATTCTTTGGGACGAAAAGCCGATGCGGCCATAAAACTGAGTTGATATTTCCCATGCGCTCGCTCAGACCCGGGTCAACAAAGCCTATCTATCTAAGCCTATCTAATTTCAGAGAATCAGGACGAAAGCTCTGAGAATCATAGTCTGCAGCCAATCATAGTTCCAGAAGATATCTCTCCATCCATAATCGACCAATGACATGTACTATTCCCGTTTTTATGTATTTCCCACTGTTCCAACAATTATGCACCATGGAAAAAGCGTATTTCCAAAGACATTTTCTCCCACTATTCCAACATCCAAATATCCTACAAGCTTGGATAGAAAATTCCTCACGTCAGTTCTCCCAACTACTCCACCGGAGCAAGTGGTCCCAATTTTACCATCGGAGCAAGGACTCCATACAATTCTAGGACTCGCGACAATGTAATCTCTGAAAAGTTCATTTTCAACTTTGAACTTATTTGTTTCAACTTGTTCAGCAAAACACTATTTTACAACGAGCGTTCTTTATATATAATATTGGGTAAATGATCATTTAATTCTAAACCCGTCTCGCGATAAAATATTGTATTTAAATTGTATCACGGTAAACCATCGAATTCGTCTTTGAAACCAAGTGTATACCTAAGCTAAGAGAATCGGCCTACCTGCGAAAGGCCCCGCACTCAAACCCTTGAAACAGACCGCACCATGAACAGCGTACCAGTAAATGTAAGCAATTGTTATCTTTATTTTTATGAGATTAACCAAAGTGGTTGATTGAATAAACCCTCTGTAAACAGGATTTTGAGTCGTCAAGTCATCTGATCTATTTGGATCACTTCCGCACGCCTATCCTTGCATGCACTTTCCCTTCTTGCACCCTCACCTCGAGCTATTGCGCTAGGCGTAGGCTAAAAAAGAGTGAACCGCGATAAATATATGCCCACGTGCCCTCAGGATGTAACACCTACTTACACGAGGCCAATGTAGAAGCGATGGTAAATAAATTACAGGCGGTACAATAAATTGCATTTTTTTCCGAATAAACCAGCCAGGTTTTTTTAACATTTTCGTTGTTGTTCGGAACCATATTAAATGTGTCGAATGCCGATCGTGGCGTTCAGTGGACCTGAATTCTATGTTATTAGGATGTTTATCATTTATTAAGCCAGCTTGGCTGCTAAAAAACGATCTTTCTTTATCCGTCGTTTATTCGGGGTCCGACTATGTTGCTGCGACCATTCGATCTGCAATCTCGCCTTTTTGCTGACTTTTCGACTGTGATAAGCCACTCGAAACTAGCTGATGATTATCTGGCTGCTAGGTGAATCATCTTGCATATTCAAATGACAAGAATTATTCGAACTACCTGGAATCGTAGCATCCGGGCAATGAGTGGAGCTTGATGATGCGCGGGCTTCATGAATCGCATTTCTCATCTTAGACGCAGATAGATTTTCTTGTTTAATTTTACATCGAGCTCTTTTACTATTTTTAGCCCCTGATAGCTTTTTCCTTGGTGCGCTCATAATTTAATCTTTACAACCTAAAAAGTAGAAAGTAATGTATTATAACGCTGACAAATATATCTTTAGACTTGTCACCTGTGCCCAGCTAACCGAGACTACCTTGCTATTTTCAACGTTTACGACATTAAGACCCGAAAAACTTTGATATTAATATCGAACGCGCAGTTTATTTATATTCTATGAATAAATTGGTACTTATCCGTCTTTTTACAGTGTGGCATTCTCGCCTTGTTGCATACCACCATTGTTGCATATATTGGATAATAATCTACCTATACGATAATACATTACATATGAAATTGTATTCTTGCTTATTTATTCATCGCTCTTTTTCACTAACTTTTATAATGACACGTTCGAAAGAGTAGGCGTTAATAAAGGAAACCAACGCCAACTCTCCGTACACCTAACTATCTACATATTTTTCTGGACAAGCCGGGGTATTCCCCTGGCGAAGTCATGATACACACTGCGTACGTGCTCAAAAATCAACTCAGTCTGCCTCTCCACTAGAGATGTAAGCTACGGATTAAACCCGCTAATGGGATTTCCCTATGTTATATTTGAAGAGCTAATCGTGAGCTATGGGAATGAAGCTATCCCATTGGTTGGTTTCCAACGGTTCCTTAGCTTACGAGTTTGGTGAAAAGCCAGTTTAAGGTGACGATATAAATAGTCGTTAATAAATAGTCTTAAGACCAGCTGCGCCGAATATGATTTTAAGACTCTGTCTTAAGATGAATAGTCTGTCTTAAGTTACATAGTCACTAAAGATAGCGCCAATAAGACTCCACAAATTAGTCGGTCTTGACGAAGACCGTCTTATTTGGTAAGTCTTATTCAATGTTACATAAACCCGTCTTTTTCGAAGTAAGTCATGTTTCAGGTGTGCAAGGTTTAATAGTCAGTCAGGACGGTCTTATTTGATGAACACGATCACGTTTGATCTAATGGCCAATACAGGGTCGAATACGTCTCAAGCAACATCTTATTTTGAAATAACACGTGGAGCAATAAGTCCCGGGACTAACTAAGAAAAACACGTTTTTTTTTGGTAAAATTCGACTTTATTCATCAACACAGTCTCTTTCGAAAGCAACACAATCAGTCCAGCCCTTCTCTAATATTTCAATACCTTTCTTGTAGAACGATTTATCTTTGGCCTCGAAATAAGCGTTCGTTTCGGCGATTACTTCCTCGTTGGAGTAGAATCTCTTTCCTTGGAGCATTTTTTTGAGGTCTGCAAACAGGTCGTAGTCGCTGGGGGCCAGATCCGGTGAATATGGTCGGTGCGGAAGCAATTCGAAGCCCAATTTATGCAATTTCGCCATTGTAGCAAGCGACTTGTGACAGGGCGCATTGTCTTGGTGGAAGAGCACTTTCTTCTTGTTCATTTGGAGCCGTTTCTCACCGATTTCGTTCTTCAAACGCATTAATTGGCCAACGTAACGTTCGCTATTGATGGTTTTACCGTTTTCAAGGTAGTCGATGAACAAAACTCCATGAGCATCACTAAACACTGAGGCCATAACCTTACCGGCCCACATTTGCGTTTTTGGCCGCTTTGGACGCTTCTCACCGACTGCAGTCCACTCGGTTGACGACCGCTTTGACTCTGGAGTGTAGTGATGGATGCAGGTTTCGTCCATTGTCACATACCGACGCAAAAAATCCGGTTTGTTTCGGCGAAACAGCTTCAAACAGCGCTCAGAATCAACGACATGTTGCTGTTTTTGATCCACCGTGAGCAAACGCGGCACCCACTTTGACAACAGCTTCCTCATAGACAAATGTTCATGCAAAATAGTGTACACACTGCCGTATGATATTTTTAAGGTGTCAGCTATCTCACGCAATTTCAATTTACGGTTTTCGCAAACGTTTTGGTGGACGTTTTTTATGGTTTCCGGAGTAATTGCTTCATTTGGCCGGCCAGAGCGTTCAGCATCTTCAGTATCTGTACGACCACGTTTAAACTCAGCATACCACCGACAAATGGTTGTTTTTGATGGAGCAGATTGCCCGTAGCACTTTTCAAGCCATTACTGAGCTTGCACTGTGTTTTTTTTTATCAAAAAACAATGATAAATCAACACACGAAATTGTTTCGAATCCATTATTCTGAGAATACCAAGACGAGCGTCACTTAAATCACTGTAACTCATGGACCAAACATCAGAATCTGATGAAATTTTGCCAGGTATCTTTTGAAGGTTGGTACTTATGAAAAATCATACGGAACTTTTGTTGGCAACGCCATCTGTGTGTTAGTCCCGGGACTTATTGATCCACGTGTTAATATGCTACAGTTTGAAGTGAGTATATATCGCAGACGTTTCGAGAATCGTACCAACAAGCAGTAGCTAGCGGGTTTGTGGTTGGGACAATCGGGAAACAGTTCAGTGGAAGTGTGGAGCATTAAAATCGATCCATTTGTTGCAATGGAACATTTGGAAAATTTGACGCTGACAAATCGAGGGACGATAGAAATAAGCAAATCGTGCGTACTCCAAAACGCGACATTCGCGACGGTCAAAATCCATTTGAGTTTTACAGTCAAGTACAATCTATACGGCGATACATATTTTCTAAACACAGCTTCATATATGTGATATTACCCAGAATTGAAAATAGATTAGTGAATGTTAACAATCGTGGTCTACCAACTTCGCCTGTATTCCAATCATTAGTTTATCTGAGATTCTACGCTACTGTTAGTTTTCAGGTACGTTTTATTTCTGCAATAGAAATTGTAGAAGGTAAAGGAGTTTATATATTTGGATATTCAATGGATGGACTAATTATTCGTTTCTAATCGCTCATTTTTCTTCTCAGCTTGTTGTAGGCGATTTCATATCTTTGTCACAGTCTACAATTTCGAGAGTGATATTTAGAACATCAACATTACTTGCCGCTGAGATGTACACTGTCATTAAAATGCCTACAACTGAAGAAGCCGCGATAGAGAATGTTCGGCAATTACTTCAGCAACTTGCTGCAGGTAAGGATGGTATCGGCCTTCCTGGAATCAATGGGGCACGTACGGACTGTACGCACATACGTTTATCCCAAAGAAGTTGCAAAAACATTGCGGAAGTTTATAGAAACCGTAAAGGTTACTTTTCTCTGAATGTTCACGTACGATTTGAAAATTACTCGGGTATGCGAATAGGAAAATATATAAAAGTGAATCGTTTCAGTTGTTTTGAAATGCTATTTATTCTTATTATCAATCGGCCTAATTATTCTAACATAGGTGGTGGTTGGGCCGCAAATGGAATTTCTCGATACCTCTCCAGAATGGCCCGGGGGTCAATATGACAGTAGAATATTTTAAATTTCGAGAATTTACATAAGATATTCTGAGACAACTAACCGGAGCATTCGTTGGGAATCCTGGCTATCCGTGTCTTCCGTTTTTACTCACCCCAATAACGAACCCTGTGCAATGGAGGTACATAAATCGAAAAGTTTTTTAAACGTTAGAAACTTTATGCTGATCCTTTTTACTTTACTTTTTTTCACATCGAACAGCTACAATGTTATACAACGAAGGACTAGGCAAATTATTGAAAGGACTTTTGGAATATGGAAACGTCGATTTCCTTGCACTATCGCGAGGTCTCGGAACAAAGTTAATTTGCAGCACTACGATAGTCGTAGCCTGTGCTGTTCTGCACAATTTGTCGATTACTATGGATGAAATTGTTCCCGAAGAAGAGGCCAATGAAGAAGAAGAAGATAAAAGCGTGATACCAGGGCTACTTCTACACTGGCACCCCGGAGAAGGTTTTGCAGTAAGAGCAGCCTTAACCCTTAGAAGCATGGTGGTAACCCACGTTACCACTTTGATTTAATTGAATATTTCTAATTTATTTACGTTTGAACTTATTCAGATACAGTTTTTTGCACTTTTCAGTTACGTGAGGGATGTAAGAATATAACAATACACTCTAATTGGCATAATTGTTCATAATATCAGATTTATAAACAAACAAACTGAAAAAAAATGACGTTTTTTTCGAAAGAATTCATTATTGAACAATCTATCCAACAAAATAATTGAAAATTTGGTGAGTTTTTGGGGTCTCTGATAACGAATCCGAAGTCAGATTTTCAAAATGCAAGATGGCGGATCCAATATGGCCGACACCGAAACGTAACTCTACGAGAAGATTCATAAAAATTTGTACTCAGGGGTTTTCAGACTCATTGAATATGAAGCCGATGTTAGATTCGCGTAATTCGAAATGGTCCATACAAAATAGCCGACGTGAACACATAAGATCGAAAGATTCATTGATTTTTAAAATTCACTGTTCTTTGGCTCAACATCGATTTCTATAACAATTACAACAAGAATCCCAACTCCACTTTCCTTTTTTTTCCTTTTGTATTCAATTTATAAAACTGTAGTAAATTTTCAAAATCTTATGAATATTCTCATAGAGTTACGTTTCGTTGTCGGCCATATTGGATCCGTCTTGAATTTCGAAAATCTGACTTCAGATTCGTAATCAGCGACCCCGAAAACCCCCGAGTAAGAATTTTCATGATGATAGGATCGTTCAAAAAATGTATCCTTGTAAAGGTCAATCGAACGACGGTATTTTCGACGAACGCGGTATTTTAACATTATGTGTGTGTGTGTGTATGTACATGTGTATTTGTTAATAAATTAACGGCGCGCATTGTATTTGCGTTTGTATTTATGAAAGAAAGAACAGCGCGCAAGTTTACAGGTAAAATTTGTTAATCATCATCATTAACAGTACGATATTTTTTTCATCTTACATCTCATTATATTAACATTAGAATATTTAATACAATGTAACAGCATAAATGCGACGTTGAATGTAAAATTAAGTGATTTTTTGAGCTAGTCGGAATTCCGCTAATTCTGCTTCAGCTTTGAGCTTTCGGAATCCCAGATTTTGAATGTCGCGTGTATGCTGCTCCTGCATCTTGTGCATTACATGCAGATGATGTTCAGCCATTTGTGCAATTTTCTCATGTTTTTTTGTTTTTATTTGAAATAGTTCGTTGTCTCGCTGACGAAACCCAATTATTCTTTGTACTTTTCGCTGCTCCAAGTGCGGTCGACATTTTTTTCAGCTCATACGAGGGTTTTCTGGAACTTCTGGATGGATTTCTGCAAAAACCAAAATGGAAAGTATATATTTTATAAATTTCTAACTACAATGCCACTTATTAGTAGTAGTAATATGTATGAGTACTAGATAACTTCAGTAGTATGAGAACTAATGGGTTTAACCATTAATACATTTTTCATAGATGCTGTGGAGCGTTCGCTATAAAATTTGCCTAACAGTGAGATCCATCTATTCCCAGTCCGAGTGATCGTCCGAGCCGCACTCTAATCGCCTGCCACTGGCGTCGGTTCACACAAAGATATTCCATTACTTGAATTACCTATTTTCCGAATTGAATCCTGATTTGATCCATCTTGCGCTCCATCGATGGGGTCTTGCATTTCAATGAAATCGTCGTTCATAAAAACTGCTTCATCTAAATATTCTTCTACCAACGCTTCGTCGTCATCGTTTTGCCGTAAAATTTTATTCACTATGACCGAATCTTGGAACAGAATTTCGTGCGTTTCGACGAAAACGAAATACATTCCTTTTCAGATATGTTCATAACTCGACGAACTCGATTAATGGTGTGCACAAATAGAAGTTACTATTCGGGTCGTCTCTTGCGATATTCGCAGAAAAGTTTGTTGGAGCAGTCTCCATCAAATGTGATACAATCATAGATATGTCTGATCAATAGCAAGGCAAAGACAGGCCTCCTCGGGTCGCTAAATAAGATTTCTTCTCTTTCGTCAAAGCATCCAATTAAGCATGCTTTAAATTTACCCACATCTTTTACAGCTACTGTGTTGTTTTCTGAAAGGAGGTTTATAGACTTTGTCAAAAGATTGCAAATATTGCGTAATATACAATTCTTTAAACGGCATGGTAGGGTTAATTCGTGTTAAAAAAGGCACGTTTTTATGATTGTTTTTGTTGACGAAATGGTCAAAATCTATTTATTTCAACCAATGGTACATCAAAGTGTGACATTCAAAGAATGTTGTACCCAATTTTCACGAAGAAATATAAAAAAATACGGCGATGGCAGCACTTTTTGTCAACCGTCTCGGAAAAAGGTTGAATTGCGGTGCCCATCATAACACCATGCTGGATCATCTGAAATTAAAAATTCAAATATAACTGAAAAAACCCGAAGTATTGTTTCGAAATTTAATTTTTTTTATTTTTGGGAACACTTTAAAGCAAAAGACAAGATTTTGAGCAAAAAAATCGGTTAACTTGTTGTCATAAAATGAAAAATATAAACAAATTTGAAAAAACTTTCTAGCGTTACCTCGTAAATTATGCACAGAAGAAGTGTGCAAAATTTCAAAAGGATCGGTGCAGTAGTTTTGAAGTTATGATGGGCACCGACTTTGAAAATGTGAGTTGTGGGAAAAACGCTTTACGGTTTTGAACACTGAAAAAATTTTAGATGAAACGTTCGTAAGTGAGTTTTATCGGCTTACCTCACACTGAATCATCGATGCCAGGTCCATCAAGGATGTTGCTGTCATCCAGGATACCGTCGTAGACAAGAGCATCTTTTTGTTCTTGTCTACGACGAATTGTGCCTTCTGTCGTTTGTTTTTTGACTTTCTGACCTGCTATCAGCCTATACGCATAGAGTCAGATGATCCACTCCTGATTCCCATTTCTTGCATGAAAGTTGGTAATGCAAAAGAACGTTCATTGAAGACACAGGCTGCAACATAAGCTGCAATCTCAACGTTGACAGACGTTCCACTCACGTACCTTGGTGAGATTTTCCAAATATCTTGGTTCGAACTCTCATTGTCGTTCTGCGTAACGCCTCCAACACATCGCTCTAGGAAAGCATCTTATTCAGATCTTCATAGATGGGCTTGATGGCATCCAAAACATCCTTGGGAAGAGCCCTGTACGTATGTTTGAACGAATCCAATGCAATCAGCTGCAGCTTTTTGCCATTCGTTCCAGGAGTCCGGGCCGCTCGGGCATAATAATACTCATAACATCGTCAATTTTGCTCCGATCGATTTTAAATTTGGAGACAACATTTTTGAGATATTATGCTTTCAGTTAAGGGAACCCGGTCTAGAGCACGAAAAATCGACCCATTTTCAGGTTTTTTTCGCCATTAAAAATTTCGAAAACGGTGCTTCAACTTTTCGGGCTTATTACTGCATTTATTGAGAATACAAACAATTTTTGTTTTCATTTTTAAAACAATATTTATTATTAAAAAAATTCCGCTGAAGATGACGGTCTCGAAAAATCGGACCCGGACAGCGTAGATGATTTTGAGACTTCTACTCATCTGCAACAAAAAAATTCCAAAAGATTCTCAATCAGAAAGAGTGCAGTTATGGTCGGACCTACAACGAATCGGAATAATTAAAAATTGACAAAATGGCACGCGTTTGAAAAAACAAGTTCGTAAAATCGGGTCTTTTTTCCCTAGTTCTTTAGTGTCAACAATAGGGAATTATTTAAATACAATTATGATTATAGTTCCGACGATAGCCATACATGTTGTGAACAACATATTCAAATTTCAAATCATTCGGGTGAAAAGTTTTTTTTTCATCTGCACCATGTGAAAAAAAGTCGTTTCGAGCTAAATGAGTTCGACGTT
This sequence comes from Ophioninae sp. B BG-2022a, assembly GCA_030522765.1. Classification (NCBI taxonomy): domain Eukaryota; kingdom Metazoa; phylum Arthropoda; class Insecta; order Hymenoptera; family Ichneumonidae; species Ophioninae sp. B BG-2022a. The sequence goes on along the minus strand of JAPYZJ010003842.1, from coordinate 3,201 downwards.
TGGGGTACAGATAATTTCAAAAATTGAGTAAATTTTGAATACTTACAGTTAATCCGCGATTCCGGCACCATACAGGATCCCTTCAGAACGTTCATATTCATCGACTTGCTAACTCCTTTCATTTTTACGAGCTGATACGAGCCTCTTTGGAGTTGTCGGTGCTCCTACGGTTGACGCTCGATACTCGCCGCCCGTCCCGGTTTCGCGCGAGTTGCTCCGCTTGTGGCCCCATGATTTTCGCCACAGTGATTTTCATGCTCTCGATACCACTCTTCATATTCAATCGTATCCTCTCGGTCTTTCCAACTTGAGCAGCCTCGGCATATACTGCATTTGACGACAACGTCTAAAATTGTATTGCTGTGTTTCCCTATCAACGAGACAATACCGAGAAGCGATGTGAATCCACGTTTTGCCCACGATTCATCACCAGACACAGAAAATTCATCCGCGGGATGCCCCGTTTTTGCATTCAACTCGACTTCTTCTTTCAACGCTTTTTTGAAAACGTTTTCCGCGACGGCTTGAGCAGCAATTTTTATGTTGTCCACGATGCTGTAATACAAATTATGTGGTATTACAAATTCCTTGTCCAAGATCCATGAGACCGCAGAAATTTGTGATGCTTTCCAATCCTGCTCCAAGCATTCTCAGGGCGAGAACAAGTCGATGGTTGATTTCAAACGACTTATCGATCAACGGCGAAGACAAAATAACAGTTTCTTTACACCCATACTTCACAGACTTTGAATCGTAGACCACGTTGTCTGATTTGCTAAATATCACTGCACCGTTACAATCTTTGCACTTTAACAACTGTGGCAACGTTAAAAATATGGCACTGAATTCGATGATGCAATAAATGAAAATAGGATTGACATTTACTTCCAATTCCTCTTTGTCTTTCAACTTTTTCGCAGACGTGCTCGTATAATCACTCGTATTTTCGATAGTGAATCGACCTCTACAAGATGGTTTTCTGGAAGAGTCGCGGCCTTGTTTTCTATCCATATTTTCGTATATTTTTTCTTGAAGTGTTCAATGTTCCTTCGTCAAGACGAAACGTTGTACTGATCGTATCCCGAGAAAGCGAAATGGACGTTACCCCGAAATGGGGAAGGGGAAGAGCATATATAGGTATATAGTATATACTACATGCAGGTATATATTTTCGGAGTAGGGTCGGGACATCTGCCGCGCTCCGAGCGCTAGACCCATGAAGAGCGCGCGGACCTCTCTATACCTGGACAATGGGGTGTAGACGCTATGATATTGGCAATTCCTCCACTAAAATTTGACAGTATATTCTTAAGATACTATACTTTCGAAATATCGCAAAAAAATGGATTTTTTTAAATTTCTAGACCACCGGGTTCCGTTAATCAACTCACACGCATTCACTTCTTTACTGGTAAACTTGGCAATTAGTGTTGTGACGCCGAATAGGGATGTAAAACCTCGCTTGTTCTACATTCCATCCCGAGACTGTAAATTCATCTTTTGATTGACCGGCTTTTTTATTGAGCTCTTTCTCATCAGTAACCGCCCAGTAGTATAGGGAGCACTATGGCGACCCCCACTCCTCGGCCTGCGAGAAGTGGGGATGCTGCCCCCCACTCCTGAGAGTGGTGGGGGGCGGTTGTAGTGGGGATGGAGCGTGAGATTACCATAGCGGTCCCTTTTTTTTTTATTATTATTATTACAATACATAGGAAATATACAGAATTTTTCATTTTTATTATATGTACATGATATCGTCATTTTTATTATATGTACATGATATCGCTGGTGATTATCCGTTTCAATTGGTGACTTATGAGATTATCGGTGACGCATGTCGCGGCGTAGGTAGAAAGAGCGCGGGGAACGCCGTAGAGCGCACGATGAACACTTTCCCGGATTTTGGTGTGCTTTTTACGAATCCGCCGTAAACGACGGGCCGTCATGTTGAAAATTTCTGGTGCAATTACACTGACAAGCACATGCATACACCTTCTGACATCGCCTATGGCACTGTAAAGCTGCGTCATATAGCTGTCTATACGTTCTTCGAGTGATTCCAGCTCGATGAAGTCATCTTTTACGAAAGTGAAGAATGGTGCAGCTCGGTGTATGGCTTGGGTCCCGTATTCGTTGAAGTTTTGGATAGTTACGGATGGCTGAAGGAAAAGGTCTCTTTATTCCAGATTGTAGCTATCGCAAGACACTACAGTGTGAGCGTTTCCTTCGGCCTCTCCTCTGAGATAAGCGCTAATGTCGTTGAGACGTTTTTGAAAATCCACCCATGACGGGGCGTTTAGCGTTACCCAACCATCGCTGTCACACATGAAACGGATAATGGGCCGTAATTGACTAGAATTCACGACTTCAATGCCCAGCCACGCGCTTTTTGTCGAGCGGGTGTTAAGGCTGTAGACTGTTTGCAGCAGTAGCGGGGGTAGCTTGAAGACACGCTTATTGTAAGTTTCGCTCATCATGGCCTCTGGAGATAGACTGAATTCCCTGGTTTGGGGAGCAGCAAGAGCCGCGTTATCCTCGGGCCGGTTTGAACTCTACACTGTTGAATTCGTCTCCGAAGAATTCCATAAGGAGATTATTGTCATAAGCCGCGATTACCATTTGCCTGAAGAGCGCCTCGTTATCTAGAATTTTGGCAAATCTTAAGGGTAGAAAGCAGGTGAACTCTTCGTTGACGTCGATGAAGATTCGCGGGCCGTAGCGTGTCTTTACAACACGTAAATCGGTGATTTTATAGTCGACTTCAGCGACAGCTCTGATAGTTTTTTCGTCAGCAAAAAGCCCGCCATCTTCCCGATCTTGTTGATTTGCGAAAAGTCCATCGTTGATGCTGATTTTACCAATTTCCCGCGTGAGAGCCTGTATCACTGCTCGTCTCTCGATGACTGACCGAAAAAGGGCAATATTTTGGAAAAAAGCCTCTACACGTTCTTTCAATTCGCGCTGTTTTTGCACGTGGATCTACTCCTGCTTCTGCTCGAAGACAATTAACGACGTAGAGTGAGCGTTGCCGCCGCCGCTGTCATGGCCATACCGATGATCCCCCACTGCTGCAGACCGCGTTACCCCCACCATCGACCCCGACAAAGATCGTAGAATACAAAGCGTCGCCAGGCGGACCCAAAAATGCTGACGATGCTGTTGCTACGTGCGCGGCTGAATAAGGCTCTGCACACACGATGG
>JAPYZJ010003841.1:0-15142 GCA_030522765.1 Ophioninae sp. B BG-2022a | reverse complement strand
CCAAGAGATGGCGTTGAATTTCGCTCATACTCGCGTACTCTTATCCAATAGTACTTGTAAGAGTACGCAATTCCAATTTCTCATTATTTTTGTTATTTTTAGTGATATTTGTTGATTTTGTTTTTTTTTTTTTATATTACTTTATGAAAGATGTTTAAATTGAAAACGTAATAAATGCTTATTTAATTCCCTAGACTTCATATTTATTCTTTTAGAATATTTTGAATCTTACGTGCGTACTCCTAGACCATATTACCCTATTTCCTCGGAGGGCACGGCTCGTTGCCGGTAAACCCTTTTTTACTAGTGCACTTTTTTCGCGTACGCATGATTGTATATGGGAAGTGGAAAACGTGTCGATAAGGGAGGCAATATTTTCCCGATATTTCCTTGTCGATCTCTTTGGAAACTCGGTAGTGGCAAACCCGCGCACGGCAAAGCGGTCACCCATCCGACTGTTGGGATTGCTTGGGAAGGCTCCGTCACGAAGGGCCCGATTTTGTGGGCGTATGTGCGGGGCCTCTTCTTTTTCTTTAGGGCTATGAATACTTTTCTTAATCCGTAATGGTCACTCGGGGTCCAGTAGACCCCAGGCAAATTTTGTAGGGATATATCATTGAGAATTGAACTTGTGCTGTCACGTGTTGTTGTCTGAACCTACGCCAATACTATTTAATCGGTGGCGATTATGAAAATGGCGTCAGTTGCCCCGCAGGTAGCAAATAGTGCTGTTCATGAAAATTATATTTTTGTCTTGAAAGTATACTATTTCAAAAGTAACATTGCGTAGGTTTTTTTGCCATATCGCAAAAATCAAAATCTATATGAATTTTTCAATGAAAATTGGGGTTTTCTGTTCTTTTTTCTAATTGTTTTTTTCGCCACGTTAAAATTTGAAAACGAAAGAAAAAACGATTGTATTACTTGAAAAACATACGAAATAGAATACGTAGAGTAAGACTTGCGTCAATAAATCAAGTAGAACGCAAATAGCAACGAGTTTTTGGCATGGGGTCCACTGTACCCCATGTGACCATCACGTGTTGTATAGGAGGTATGATCATTACGGGTTAATACAGTTGTTTATAAACCTCTTTTAAGCACTTTTATACAAAAATGATTCATCGATGAATGAATACGGCAAAATGCACACTATTTTACGTTACGGTACTGTGTGAAAAAGTATGACAACGTCGCAATGCTCCATGTCACTCTTTGGATTTCTTTGGCCTATTTATGGCGTCAAGTTGGCCGAGTGTGGATCATTGCGTGTAAAATTGTGTGGTATACAGAATTTTCGTTTTTGTTTCGGCTCACGGATCATCTGCTATTTGATGACGATGAATTCACCTATGTTCAACCTATACGTCAAACGCTATTGAATTTGCCGTTACGTGACCCATATAATTCTCGCGCATGCGCTTCTGTGCTGTACGAAACATCTGATTTCCACGACGCTGATAACGTTTCACTCGATCGCGAAACGCCTCGGAATTTCAAATATTTCTACTTGTTAACGTTAAATATCTTTTTGCCAAAGTCGTCAATCCGAACTTTTCTTTTTGTATTTGGGATCCTCATGATCCAATCAACGTTACTGTAGTTTTTCATTAATCTCTCTTGCGTGAATGCAAAGATACCAACGATACAAATATTTATGACTCTACGTTAAACATCCTAATTTAAACGATTACGATCTTTCTTATTAAGTCGTTAACCTTCTCAGCAACTTTGCATACGTAAATATGGGTACTTCATCTATGATATAGTTGAAAGAAAGGTTTTCTATCCATGAATGGTTTCGGACGGAGCCTCCTCAAGACTTTTTCACTTTAGAGGTCGCTGGTGCCGCAAAGCGGTCGCGCGTCCACTGGGGATGCGCTACAAATGTATTTCCCTCAAACTTCTGGTATTAATAAAGCCAACAATAAATCTTTTTTGCAGCTTCTCATCCTTGAACCAACGAAGATATTGATGCCGAGCTACGTCAATGTAAATCTGGGAGCTGAAGAGAAATCCATACAAATTTGGAATTTGTGCCTCGACAGCATGAAAAACAATTGCAAACAAGTACACGATTGGCTCTTCGCCGCCAATATGATCCGTAGCGTCAGTCTCTACAAACGCGACGAGAGATGTTTGTTTCTCTATGTGCATCAAAATTCTGACGACTTTCAAATGTACTTTCCCTCGATTCAATGCAGACAAAGATTTTATGATCTCGTGCTGGAAATGACTGCTGACCAAGAAGGCATGGTGGCCGATCTCGATGCCTACATGACTGATGATCGGATGAAAGTGAGTGGACATTCTTCATTACTGTCTATTATTGCTTGGTTTGTTTGGGTTGGTTTGCTGGATTGGGAAAATGGAGCAAAGTTCGGAGTTTGTTTGGATTGGGTTGCTGGATTGGAAAAATGGAGCAAAGTTCGGAGTTTGTTTGGGTTGGGTTGCTGGATTGGGAAAATGGAGAAAAGTTCAGACTTTGTTTGGGTTGGTTTGCTGGATTGCGAAAATTGACCAAAGTCCAGAGTTTTTTTGGCTTTGTTTAGGTTGGGTTGCTGGATTGGGAAAATGGAGCAAAGTTCAGAGTTTGTTTGGGTTGGCTTGCTGGATTGGGAAAATGGAGCAAAGTTCGGAGTTTGTTTGGTTTGGGTTGCTGGATTGGGAAAATGGAGCAAAGTTCGGAGTTTGTTTGGGTTGGGTTGCTGGATTGGGGAAATGGAGCAAAGTTCAGAGTTTGTTTGGGTTGGTTTGCTGGATTGGGAAAATCGAGCAAAGTGCAGAGTTTGTTTGGGTTTGTTTGGGTTAGTTTGCTGATATGGGATAATGCCCCAAAGTTCAGAGTTTGTTTGGGTTGGGTTGCTGGGTTGGGAAAATGGAGCAAAGTTCGGAGTTTGTTTGGGTCGGCTTGCTTGATTGGGGAAATGGAGAGAGGTTCAGAGTTTGTTTGGGTTGGTTTGCTGGATTGGGAAAATGGAGCAAAGTTCGAAACAATGTTTTATATTTTTTTTCCGTATTAACACTGTTAAAAGGATCAATTAACTTTATTGCTTCGTTATCCGCTGAAGTATTTGGATGCTTTGGTTTGTTTGGGTTAGTTAACGATGACGTTGAATGAAAGAACTTCGATTGCAGGTTGAATACGAGTTGGATGATCAGAACAAACGTATAATTTTGGGTAAGGGTACGTACGGTGTTGTGTACGCGGCTCGCGATTTAAATACGCAGGTGAGAATAGCCGCGAAGGAGATACGCGAACGGAACTTGGGTGACGTGCAACCCCTCCACGAGGAAATCAAATTGCACAGCCAGCTGAGGCACAGAAATATTGTTCAGTATTTGGGCTCGATCAGCGAGGGGGGTTTCTTCAAGATTTACATGGAACAAGTTCCCGGAGGTAACGAGTTGCGATAATTGCGAACAGTGCTTCCGATAATATACAAAGATTTACGATCGAGCTTTGCCTCAGGTAGCCTATCGGCATTATTGAGGTCGAAATGGGGTCCGTTGAAGGAGAACGAGTCCACTATATCGTACTATACGAAACAAATTTTGGAGGGTCTGAAATATCTTCACGATCAGAAAATCGTTCATCGAGATATAAAGGGTAATATTTTATTTTTTTTAATAAAATTATTACACAGAATACACCAGAATTCTCTATATTTGAGGTAGTCCTATCGGGGCGGGTCAATCCATGAGATTTACATTTTTTTTTGAATATTTTAAGTTTTAGTATATTTAGTTATTCTTTTGAAATGTCAATGCCACTTATCGTCCTAATTCCGGAGTAATTAATATTTAAAGATTGGTATTTCTCAAGGCAATCTTGCTTCGGTAGGTGAAAAAAGCCAACTTCCGGTTACTTCAAAACGACATTTGTCACAGAAATTCCATTAGATTCTTACAAAAAATGAGATTTAGATTTATCAAACACGTAAAAATCGAATAAACTAACGAAAAAATATTGTCGGACAATTTTGTAAGTTATATTGATTTTAATATGAACTTCCGAGAAACGATCCAGAATTTACGACATAATATGGTGACCGCGAAGAAATATGGCAATACCGCATCAGCTGAGTACGCCCCAACATGCGCAAAAAAAATGCAACGTTGCTACATGTAAATCCAATAAGACAACAAATAATACTTGAGCCAGTGCAATGGTTATTAATCAATTACTTCATGAATTATAATAAACTCTCGACTAATTGTCTTCACTTGGATAAGCTTATTTAATATTAATTAATTTTCACTCGTATATTCGAGTTCTTGGAAAATCATCATTTAGACATGTTTTTATATATGACTATTGTGCATCGAAAGGACTACCTTAATGGATCTGAAGTTCGCAACGTTGCCAGGCAACGAAAATTATTTTTTTTTATCAAGTGATAAACTGTAGAGACCGCATATATTTCAACACCGTGAAAGGACGTTACTCATTTAAGGCTATGTTTTAAGGCGTTAAGGTTCCGGCTTCACCTTAAGGCTCACTTTCTAAAGGAGCAAGCCATACAAAAAAATTAATTTTCTTTGCGTGGCAACGTTGCGAACTTCAGACCCATTATTTTTATGTCGTTAATAAGTCACATATCTTTTTATGGAAACATTTCACGAAGCCACGCAAAAAATTATTCACACATGTACTGACGTGAATTGAATATTTGCATCCACCCACTCGTCAAACAGGTGACAACGTGTTGGTGAATACGTACAGCGGGGTCGTTAAGATTTCTGACTTTGGAATGTCCAAAAGATTGGCCGGTCTATGCCCGAGCACTGAAACATTCACTGGGACGTTGCAGTACATGGCACCGGAAGTGATAGACAAAGGTCAACGCGGTTATGGTGCTCCTGTAAGTTTTACACGTACTTTAAACTCCCGTTTATCCGAAATAAATCGGGACAGCGGCCGGTTCGGATAACGAAAATTTCGGATTTAGGGAGTATGTATGTACATACAGGATTTCGGATAAACGCGATTCGGATAAACGGGAGTTTACTGTATCTCGAAGTGCCGAAAACAAATGATAGAAAATATGAACATTCGCCCAATTAGATTGGCATAATGAATATTACGTAAATTATTTTGTTAATTCGTCTCGTAATATTACGATCCTCTATTGTGCTGTATATAGCACACGGAGGCATATAGCCTCTATATGGGGGAATGCATAGAGAATCCGAAATAATTGAAAAATAATTATAATTATAATCAAATATTACAGCAAGTAATATTAGGATTTCTCCCGTTCCCCTTCCCCCACCGCTTTCTCTCTTTCTCTCTCTCTCTCTCTCTCTCTTTAGGCTGATATATGGTCACTGGGCTGTACGATCGTCGAAATGGCAACCGGCAAACCACCCTTTATAGAGCTCGGATCTCCCGAAGCGGCAGTCTTCAAAGTCGGCTACTATAAAATACATCCAGAAATTCCATCGGAATTGTCTGAACGAGCGAAAAACTTTATTCTTCGATGTTTCGAGCCGAATCCGAACACCAGAGCAACCGCATCCGAATTGTTGGAGGATCCTTTTCTCACCGAGTCGGTATCAAAGAAATCCTTACAGCGATCCTGAGCGACGAAATAATGACCTTTGGTCGTGACTAATGACCTTCATGATGATGGTGGTCATTATTATCATGACCACTATGAAGGTCATGATAATAATCTTTTTGGTCACTATTTCGTCGCTCAATTCTGATTCCTGCTTGGGAAATGTTAATCGTTATTTTTTTTCTTGCTTACTTACGTAAAGAAAAAAGAAGAGTTCGAGGTTAGCAGCGCCGCCGGATTTCAGCCGAAGCATATCCGTGCCCGCTGATCGTGCTCTCGGTAAATTCGATAAAACCAATAACAATCATATCGTAACCTCGACCAGTGCAATGCAGACATCACAATCGGACGACAGGTAACTTGACCGTTTTTTTTCTATTGTGACAACCCTACGCAGCACAGAACAAGAGTTTCTCTATCTTTCAAATTTTTTGAAGCGACATTTTCAGCACTTTTTCTCCAACATTAGATATTGGATGTTTTCTCGCCATGGGTCCGAAGTTCGCAAAGTTGCCACACAAGGAAAATTAATTTTTTCGGATGGCTTCTTTTGAAAGTCCTTAAGCCAGAACCTCAAAGCCTTTAGTCTCAGCCTTAAGGCGCAGCCGCACGCCCTCTCTCCCTCGTCCCCAAATCAGAGTGATAGTTTCCCATGGATTTCCGAAACGGCTTTTCTGAATTTCATGAAATTTGACCAGACAATGTCAAATCGATAGACGAACGGCTGTGTTCTCACCAAATTTCTCAAAGGGAAAAAAATGACAGATTGTATTACCGCGCGAGTATCGTGATGGAAATGCTGTTTAATAAAAAGTTTGGTTAATATCACGACTTGCAGGGGAGAAGAACCGCGTAGCCATATTCAAAACACACATTTTGGGTCTTCAACCATTTGATTCTGTCACATTTTAGGAGATCCATGGGAAACCATAACCTGTAGGTATTTGTTTACGATTTCGAGAAAATATCGTCCGACATTTGAGACATTTAGTTCCGGCGAATGCCGGGGCGCTGCGCGTCTCGAAATTTTCAGTATGTTCGTATGTACGTATACATACTCATACACGAAGCCCGTCGAGGCTTCCCGGACGCTAGCGACAATGTTGCCTCGCGGTAGATAGCAGTAGCTCGCGCTAATATTGTGTTACCGACGCGAACAGAGGCTGCGTCGAAGTTTTGTCGCGGGTGCGGACCCCTCTCAAAGGAGTAAGATCCTTTTACGGTGTTGAAATTGATTCGGCCAACGCAGTTTATCACTCGATTGAAAAAATTATAATTTTCGTCGCGTGGCAACGTTGCTAACTTCAGACCCATTTTTTGCTCGCGTTACGGCTTAGGTCGGGTGAATAAATAAGGGAGGCAAATTCAGTAATTGCACGCTTTCGTTTTATCTGCATTTGCTGATGCTTGCTATATGAATTGCTTGGTCAGCACGCCAAAATAATTTTTTTCCGCATGCTAAATAATCTAACGCTGACTTCGAGTATGCATGGTGACTTTGAAGATTTGTTATTTGCAGATAGGTTTCTTAATTTACAGAAGTTGTATTTTGCAGCTGGTAATTGCTCTCGTTGTTCAGAGTGGTATTACTTGTGACTGTGGGTCTTGTTTAATAATTTTCGTCCAGTCTTTATGATCCTGTCAATATGTTTTTTTAATCTCCTTCGAAAGAGATTATTGCGGGAAATTACTGTTTCAGACAGTTTATAACGAATTTCGAAATCAAGAAATTTTGTTCAATTCAATAATTTTGTTGCGCCCAATGCACATAATTAAAAGGATTTAAGGGCAGGGTAGGAGTTTCAGCGTGAAAAAAAAACACTTTTTTGCGAATGTTTTTCATCTATATGGATAGAGTAAATTTATTGCAACCTATTGTCCATTGTTAAGTGTCATTTCAAGAACATTCCGTGACATTTGTACGCAAAAGTATCCACAAACAAGCCGGTAACAAAACTTTTCCAAGAACGCCTTTGGACAAACACTTTTTGCGGTGTTCACTGTATATCAGCTAGAAATTATCTGAAATCAAGTACCATTCAAATTTAGTCAAATTATCGTCAAATCCGCCCCCTAACGGTCGATGATAATTTTTTCTTTCATTTATAAGTTTTTGGTGTTTATGTTAAGTGAAAAGTTTTTTCACGAAAAACTCTGCTATTTTGGGAGTGGAAAATCCCCTCAATGTATAAAAAAACTGAAACTAACCGTTGGGAGGAATTATTTTATATGTAGAAAGTGTGTACCAAGTTTGAAATAAATCGGTCATGTAGTTTCCAAATGGCAGTGAACACGGTCTTTGAAAAAGTGGTTTCGAGAAAAACGCGTTTGAAGTTTTAGCCGTCGAAGCTGCAGTCTTAGAGGAGGGGGACTAACTAGTCAATAACTTCGAGATTTTTGGTCCGATTAGCTTGAAATTTTAAGATTATATTCTTGAAATGTATAACTATGAGAAAATACGAAATACAAAAAATCGATTTTGCAAAAGTACAAACCTCTACCCTCCCCTTAAGATGATAGAATCGAAAAAGTTAGACAAACCGGGATGTTGCGAAATGAACGAAACGGATGGAAAAAAATATTAACATTTATAACCAATTTTGAGCGTTTTTCAATGATTCTATCATCAGAAGTGATTGTTTAACCCGTAATGGTCACACCTATACGCCACGTAATGGTCACATGGGGCATAGTGAACCCCATGCCGAAAACTTGTGGCTATTTGCGTTCTAATCGATTTATTGACGCAAATCATCGACGAGTAGTCTATTTAATATGTTTTTCAAGTAATACAATCGTTTTTTTTTGTTTCAAATTTTAATATGCCGAAAAAACAATCAGAAAAAAAAGAACAAAAAAACCCAATTTTCATTGAAAAATTCATATACATTATGATTTTTGCGATATGGCAAAAAAACCTACGTTATGTTACTCTTGAAGTACTATATTTTCAAGAAAAAAATATAATTTTCATGAAGAGCACTATTTGCTACTTGCAAGACAACTGACGCCATTTTGACCATCGCCACCGATTAAATAGTGTTGGGGTAGGTTCAGACAACAACACGTGACAACACAAGTTCGATTCTCAATGATATATCCCTACAAAATTTGCCTGAGGTACACTGGACCCCGGGTGACCATTGCGGGTTAATGACGATGGGATATTTGCAGAATGACTGTTTATCGTTCGATCGATATTTCGATGTTTTTTCCTGTCAATGAATAAATAGTTTGAAACTCAATCAGAAAGTTTCTAGGAATTCGGAATCGGCAAAGTAGCCAATGTGGAATAGAAGCACAAATGAATAATAGGAACGGTATAGAAAAAATACTATTGAACTTCTCCAATGGTGTATCACCTGAGTTATTAAAAGTTTCGCTAGATTCGATTTTATCGGTGTTTGGAGTGAAGGAATTTCGACCATGTAATATTTGGCGCCTCTATATCGGGAAGAAAATGAACGAGAGTTCGATAGGGGTAAAATTGCTGATGCTTGTACATAGTTTAAAAGCGTACTCGTTGTTGAATCGTCGCTGGCCACTATATACGTATTAATCGTATAACGCTAAAAGTGTGGTGTGCAGCGGAGCTATGACGAAATCGAGTCCGTTGCGAGAGCGAAGCCCGGCCCATCTTCTGTCACCCATCAGTATGCCTACCGCCTCTTTGTCTTTCAACAGGTACGGTAGTTGTTTAACATTACACAATACAGTATACGCTCAGCTTCGTCGTAGAAAAATGAACCAAATAAACAGCTGGTGGTTTTTTAAACGGTCACCATTAAATGTTCATCTGGTGGAAAAGGAGAAAAACTGGATTTGTCTATGTATCGAACGTGATTACTCGTCGTGATTGTTTAAAGTTTTCATTCCGTGGGCTCCGACCGTTTGGAAGAGGGACAAGAAAAAATTGTGTTAAACAATTGGTAAGAGGAAGGAGCCACGAGTTTGTAAATTGAAGGTTTATGAAACTGATGATTTGGGCTTCAGTTATATTTTCGTTCGGAATTATACAATACACAGTAGTCAATAAATTAAAGGAACAGCATTTTCACGTTTCTTTCATAAAAGTAAATAACATTTTGAATAATTAAATTTCGGCTTTTGGGTTCTTATGCTAACAAAATTTAGTGAGCTACGATTAATGTGCAAACATAAAAAGCGCGAGTTAACGAATTTCCAAATTTTTGTGTTTTTTTTTCTCCCAGTAGTTTGTAGGCCCGGAAATGTTTATTCAGCTACATCTAAGTAAAGTAGTAAATCAAGGTTGAGGATGAAAAACAATTTTCTCAAAACTCACCGTAAGGGTCTTCCAGAAAGTTTATTTAAGACTGCGAAGCCGCCGTTTAACTCCCTGTGCGGCTATTGGTTGTGTAGATATCGATGATAATAGACAAAAGTCTCTTGGGGAAAAATAGAATAAAATTTGGAAAATTTTTGTCTCCCGCTATTTTTTACGATTATGCAATAACCCCAGCTCACGATTTTTTCCCCCAAAAATCGCTAAATTATAAATTTAAGGATTCAAAATGCTATTTCCATCTCCGAACAACTATATTTGTATAGAAAAAGATCACCTACAAAAATCATTAAAAAATGTACGACTTATTCTGTTCCTTTAAGTTTTGAACTGATGTAAGGGCGTAAGGAGCTGCAGGATGAAAATTGGTTGGGATGATTTTTATTCGTAAGGACGGTTTCCTTATTATTCATTGTTCCATAATCGCTAGGAAACTTTAGAGTATTTCATACGATTGTCACTTTCGAAAAATCCATTAAAATGTGCAATTAACGAAAAGTGTAATTTTTAACGTTCTGAAAATTCGAGGAACTTTCCGGTTTCCAATTTATGATATTTAATATATAATTTAATAATACAGATAGCATCCTATAAGAAAACATCGACTGTTTTAGGTAATACATTTACAAGTGAGGTTCCAGTCCTACTCGATTCTAAATTTATTTCCACGTGTTCGGAGGTACTCTGCAGTACGAAAACATGTATTTTATGGCGGGGGAGGGGTATTTCATTAAAGAAGAAATATTTCCGGAGAATATTCAATATTTGAAATACGTTTTTTGTATGCTTATTCTAATTTTACAGAATTTGCCTTGTCGATAATCCAATACACTTAATCTAATACACCAAAAAAGCACATACGTATACATCCCCAAACCCACATACGACCAAACCCTTTTTCTCCATACCTTCAAAAACGTAAAAAAAGCGTTTGGGGGTGGAAATATGAGTTCAAATTATCTTCCCCCAACTTGAATATTACCTATAAACAATGTGCCCGGAAATATATCGATTCGGTAAAGAATGCCTAAACTTGTTTTCAGCTGGAGCCCCACTTGTAAATATTTACCCTGTTTTGTTTTCCAAATATACTCAGGGAAACGATAAAATTTTAATGAAAGCCCGATGCTCCAACGTTCGACGATCGTCACTCAACAGAATGTTCTATAGTGTGTTCCCAAAGACGATTCGTTGGATGCTTAGCAGCAATCTTAATAAAGGTTCAAGCGAATACTTGAATGAGCCTTTAACTGGTCATTTAGCCAACCGTGTGATAGGGGGGAAACGTTTCGGAACTATGATAGTCCGAAAAGTACGTTAACATTTTCTCAGGTTTATTCGTTTATCGCACCAGAGTCCTAGCTTGCCTTGACTCATTACCCTTCAGGTAAAAAATAAGGAATAATTCCAAACTATACTGCAAAAACTAGGCTTGTTATATAAGTATATTCAAAGTGTGTAGAATTGACGCACAGCGCACCCTAGATACGCATTTCCGTGTTGATTAAGTACCTTTATGAATTCGGTTACACACACAATGCTTAAAAATTACTCGTCAGTGTTTGGTCTACACCCCCATGCACGTCACTATATGTCAAGCATGTTTATAATAATAAACATACTTGACATATGTTTCTATCTATAATAAGTTCATTTACTTATAAAAAAAGTGAAGAATATAAATACATATAGTGAAACTTCAGTTACACGTTCATCAAAGAATATATTACACATATATATATAAATCGAGATTTATTTGCATAACTTTTGATACAAGTCTTGTACAGACATCTATTTTTCTTATTCTCTACCTTAAACTATGTAACTTCTAGCTTGTCCAACCCTACTACTCCCCTTTCCATTTTACCCAATTTGTTATATACCATGCCTCTATTTCTTGAAAATATCCTCATATACCGCTTTTGATCTTTCCCATCAACATATTTATGATTTCTCTTTTTATCGCCTACGTGGCTAATTTCTTCATTCATTCGTCCACGCTCTTTTATGCATTTCTAACGTTTTATCACGGCACTTTACCACCTTCCCAGATGCGCTTTCCTATGGCTTTTTGGGGTTGGGTAGGAAACCCGAAGTTCGAAGAACCAGAAGGCTCAAAATTCCGAATTTAAATATACCGAAACTACAAATTTCGTAAATGTTTGGGTTTGCTTGGGTTTGGTTAAAATCAAGGGTTTCAAAACCAAACTAACGAACCCAAACAAATATTGTAAACCTTTACGAAATTTGTAGTTTCGGACTATTAAAATTCGGAATTTTGAGCCTTCTGGTCAATCGAAGTTCGAAACCTGTGCTGCATCGTCTCGCATTCCTCATTACATATCCGGCGCCTCCAATCTTGTTCGCCTTTCTTCCCCTTTCTTCCTATATTTCCACATTTCATTCTTACCCACATTTCATTATCACTTGTACTCCCTCTTCTGGCGGGTACTTCATGGTCTTTCATCCTTTTCGGCCAAATACTTGCATTTTCCATTATATGTTGAGTTCAAAATTCTTTCCTCTTCTTAAAAATTTTCTGTTTAAGTTCTCGAGTTCTTTTGAATTATTTTGATCTACCTTCTCCACTTCTCTTCCCTCTTGTACTATGACTATAACCAAAGTGTTTACCCCACTGAGATGAGGTTTGTTTAGGTTTTGGCCACTTTTTTCTTTGTACTGGTGTAATTGTTGCTGCGATAATCAAGACCGTTTTTTATAGTGTATCCAGTATTTATACATAATTTTAGAATATATTAATCATTTCAGAACAAGAAAGATGTATATTTCATTCATGTAAATTCGTTTTTACGTATCACCGAAACAAACAAGACAAAAGTCCGATGAGGCACCACTAAATCTTGAAGGACCGGATCCCTCTTTCGCGAGGATTATGGCTTTATGTCCAAGAATGGTTCAAGATTGTGTAAAGCAATAGAAAAATGATCGATTTATTTTGAAACAGTCTATTATTTATAATTCCGTTCAATGTAAATAGTTGGTCCTTTGTTCCTCCTCCTTTTCTAAATCCTGCTTGAGTTCCCCTCTATTTTATCTTTTTCTCTATCTAATTATTTAACTAACCTATCCGTCATAATTTTGTTTGTGTATTATAAATATTGACATCTAACAATGATATCTGTATCTAACAACGATATCCCTCTATAATTTTTAGCCTTCTTCGCCCCTTTGTTAAATATTGGCATTATCTTTTCTATTCCCCACTCCTTCGCTATTCCTTCTTCTAGACATATTTTATTTAAGACCTTCCTTAATTCTTTCCTTTGCGCCTTCGGCAGTGCTTTCAGAAACTCCTCGTAAATTTCATCTTCACCCGCCCCTTTTCTATGTTTCATTTCTTTCAAGCCTCCTTGTGACATCCGAAAGGAGGCGTCATTCCTCCGTCTCATTCCTCCTTTTGCTTCTGCTTCGACCTTTTACTCATTTTTTAAATTATGATCGTGTACTCATTTATCTCGAGTTTTCTTTCGCACATTTCTCACACTGCTCCTCGCCTTCCATCTCGCAGTCTTCCTTTATCTTATTTGTTTTCTCCCTCCACTATTGCTGCATTTTTCATTCCATCTCTGCGATATTGTTCTTTATTGTCCATCGCATTCTTTTTTCCGCTTACCGGATTGTCTTCATCCACATATATACGCATGGTCTTCGCCCTCTCGGTCCTTGTTGTCTTTCCGCTCGTCCTCTTCCTCTTCTTCCTCGTTCTAATTCCCATTTTCCTCTTATACTACGTCTCCTTGCTTTTTCTCTTCTTCGACTTCCCTTCCTTATTTTCACCGCTGTTGGATATCTTCAGCGGCAGTGACTGTTTTTCTATCCCTCTCTACTTTCTCATTTCCGCTCTCGTCAACCCCTGCCTCCGCATACACCCCCTCCCCTACTCTATTTTCTAACCTCTCCTCCACACGACACTTTTTTCTTTCAGATATTTCCAAATTCTCACTGTTTCTCACTGCTTCTCACTTTTTCCATTATCACCTATAGTTCGGCTTCACCTTCCCTTTTCCCTTCACTTATCACGTCTTACTTTTCAAAAAATAGCTTGTACAATCCCGATCTGTTCAGCTCGTGTGATCTCAACACGGTCCAAACCGCAAATCCCAGAATATATTAAGAGAGGGCGATATTCCAGCTCGGTCAGTATGGCCGATTGAGATGGTAGATACCTACCCACGGATTTCCTAAACGGCTCTTCAGAATTGAGCGAAATTTGACTAGATAACGTCAAATTAATAGACGAACGGCCGTCTGCCTCTCAAATTCCGCGAATCGAAAAAAAAAGTAGATTGTATTACCACGCGAGCGTCTTGATGGAAATGCTGTAAAATAAAAAGTCTTGCTAATATGGTGGCTTGGAGAGGAGCAAAGCCGCGTTGCCACATTCAAAACATACTTTTGAGACCTCAATCATTTGATTCCATTGCATATTTCAGGAAACCCGTGGGAATCTACAGTTTGTAGGTATTTGTTTACGATTTCGAAAAAAATATCGTCCGATATTTGTGACATTTAGTTCCGGGGAATGTCGGGAGCGGCGCACATCTCGATATTTTCGGTGGGCACGTATGTACATATACATACGCACACACGAAGCCCGTCGAGGCTTGCCGGACGCTAGCGACAATGTTGCTTCGCGGTCGATAGTCGTAGCTCACGCTAATTTTGTTTTACCGATGCGAGCAGAGGCTGCGTCGAAGTTTCGTCGCGGGTATCGCCCCCTCTTAAGTGTAATGTGTAAATGAGAGTAATATAGAAGTGAATGTACTATCTTTATAAACGAAATCTGTCATAGTAGGTAGAGAAACTTTACGTATAAGTGAGACAAACGTATAAACGAAGTTTCACTATAGTATGGTAAAAATGCGATAAAAAAATTTCATTCTATCAGAAAAATCCCTTTTGTTCGTAATTAATTAAAACGACCGTGATTATTAAAAGCATCACGGATCAAAGAAGTGAAGATATATGATGATGATCACAATATATTCCCTGATTTTGTCAAATGAAGTACGTTAATAGTCGTTTTGAAAAGTTGTGGCTTCCGGATGGATGCCGTGTCGAGGTTCAGCATTATGCCGACGTTTCGCAAACGTTACAGTCTGCATCATCAAGGCTGAGAGCTCCGATACTCCGATACTCCGATACAGCTCCGATACAGTATCGGAGCTCTCAGCCCTGATGATGCAGACTGTAACGTTTGCGAAACGTCGGCATAATGCTGAACCTCGACACGGCATCCATCCGGAAGCCACAA
>JAPYZJ010003840.1:0-23974 GCA_030522765.1 Ophioninae sp. B BG-2022a | reverse complement strand
CGAAAAATCGAATTTCTCGGCGAAAAAAAATCGTAAAAATTTGTTCAACAAACGAAACTGAAGCTAATAGTAACCTCTACGAACATCTAATCTCTAAATCTCGAGATCACAATTTTTCAAAGTCTAGCAAGCGATTATGCAAAGTACGAAAACAGTGGAAAATTCCATAATTTTCGAAGTGACATACCGGTTACAAAAAAAATCGCAAAAATAAGAATGAAAGAGCAAAAGGAAGCGATTTTTGTCCTCTTTGAAACGCCGTTTGGTAAATTGAGTTACGATCATTTTTCGCTGAGATATCGAATTTAACGTCAGAACAAAACCTTAGAAAAAGCCTGAGCTTTGAAAAATGGTGATCCCGGATTTTAGAAATTAGATGTTTGAAGAGGTAACTGTTAGCTTTATTTTCTTTTTTTGAACAAATTTTTACGATTTTTTTTCGTCGAGAAATTCGATTTTTCGTCCGGATAGAAAAATGATTGGATGCCTAATACTTTTGGCCAAGGCTGTATATATATATTTTTTTTGTCTTTTTCTCCACTCTGGACGGTATTATTACATTGGAAAGTAATAGCATCGCTTATTGAGACTTCTAGGAGGGTTTGACTGGCTCCTCCTCAGCAGATTGCCTTAAAGACGCGAGTGGCATGCAGCTGAGTGAATCTACGAGATCCCTTCGACTGCATACTTTCCTGACGAGGGAAATCTCGTCATCCCTTACCTAAGCTTTCACCCCCCACCCCCCACCCCCCAACCCCCCCAACCCTTCCTTTCGAGTCTCTATACCTTCGGTTAATTAACTTCCGTTTGTATATTCCCTCTGTTCCTCCACTTCGTTTGTGTATAGATAGCCGACCCTCCTCACCCCCCGGGGGTGAACTTTCGCTAAGTCCTTCGTTAGGACGAAAGTCCTTGAACTGGCAGACGAGAAAGGTACGACAGAGGTGCATGCCTGAGAGAGATACAAAATCATCGAGAACTTTTCTCGCGTGCATTCAGCAGGTTACGAGAAGAGAGAAAAAATAGGAGGGGGGGAGGGAGGGGGTGAAAGAAAAAAAAATTAATTTTCATCAACCGTTTTACACGGAGACCCTTCACGGTTCATTTGACTCCTTCGGCTGCACCGGAAAGAGAAGACTCGTAGTCAGCTATTGGATGACGACGCAACTTTTTTTTTCGACTTTTTAGGGGTTGGGGGTTGTAAAATTTTTTCAAACCGAAATTCTACTTTTTTCGATTTCTTAAATCCAAGTTAATAAACTAATTAATGATTTGTAAATTAATCACTAATTTTTTCACACTTTTGTTTTTTTTTTATTTTATTGAAATATTTTTTTATTATTTTTATTATATTAAAATTATATTTATTTAATATTAATTTAATAAATGTATTATTATCATTATTATTATTATTATTGTTCATTATTGTTTTTATTATTATGTCTATTCTTTATTTTTGTTTTTATTATTCTTATTTATTATTTAATTTATTGTTTATTCAATATTATGTTACGAATAATATTGATAAAATATTATATTTTTACGATGTTACAACGATTAAAAAAAAACATCCGTATTATTGGTCTGCCAATTTCGTTGATTCGGATTCACCCATAGATTTTTCCTCCACGTGTGGACGTAGGGGTGGGTTTTGTGGGCTCGAAAAAAATACCAATGGTTTTGTTAAGCAAACTGCACGTACGTTAACCCTCACCCTCTACATCCCCCTTTCAACCCCTTACACCCCTTTTCAACCCCCCACCCCCACCCCTTCGCTTTCTTATAACTTATTGTAAGAGAGGACGAGAAAAGGGATGGAGAAAAGGCTCGGGCTTTGGGCACGTTCGTGGAAATGTAAATTCCTGTGGTAAAGTTCTTGGCTCTTCCTCGAGTAGAGACGAGCGCAAAATTCGCGAACGCGGAATGAAAGCTTTCGTCAGTTTCTCCTCGATTATATATAGTTTTATATATATGTATATATGTGAGTATGTACATATATATATTCATATAACTCGGTATATATAAACGTTAACACCGTACGAAGCATATTCTGTGGTAAGGGATGAAGCACTCACAGAAACAGATAAAATAGGGGATGGGGGTTGAAAAGGGGTGTATCGAGGGGCGATGAATTTTTAATAAATAATTCATTAGAACGGGATAGCGAGTGACGGGTGGATGGAAAATGAGAAAATTACTGGGGAAAACCACCCTTACGTTTTCAACCCCTCCAACCCTCACCTTTTCTCTAGTCGAGAGAACAGGGGATGGAATCGTTAATCGCAGCGAAGCGACAGTAAAAGGAATAGTGAGATGAATTTGGTTACGTGTGCAAGATTTCTCGATCCTGATATTGGGAGGATTTTTATTTTTCTTTCGTGGCAAATTTATTTATTATTTATTCATTCGAGATATTTATGATTTGTATTAATTATAATTAATGTGATGAAATAATGTTGATTGTTAATTGTTCAATATTTAATATTTAATTATTATATTCGACGATTGATATTGAAATTTAATTAATTTGTTGATTAAGTTTATTAATATTTTATTAACATGAAAATATGAATTAAATTCTTTTTTAAACATCGTAACATGAATTTTTAAATATTTTTATTAAATATTAAATATTCAAATTCAATTAATAATCTTCTTAATTAAATATAAAAAGTTATATAAAATTACGATTTTTTTTCAATTATGTTTTTTTGACAATAGAATTCCACTTTAAGACCAAACAAATTTTCTTGGTCATAATTGAGCTTACAATAATTATTTTTCCACGTTATAAGCGTTTTCACGTTTATTTTTAATCATTTTTATTTTCAATAATACGAGGCTGTTTTGGTCTTCGAAATTTCACCCCTTCCAACCCCTTTTTTTTTGCGAGTTTCATCACTCCGGCAAAACGTGGTGGATTTCTGGTGCGCGAGAACTTGGAAGATGAAAAAACCAAAGTCTTTGTCTTGAACTATGACACGAGAAACGAGACAAAGAGGAAGCTCGAGGGGGTTGGAAGGGGGTGGCTTTTCCATTTTGTTGAACAGGGGTGTAACGCTTTTTCGGTGGTTCTCAGGGTTGATGTATAGACGAAAACGCGAAGTGGAAAGTGGAGTTCTGACGCGCACTCTGCCAAATCAACAACAACAACAAAAAACAACAAAAACAAAAAAAAAAACAACGAAGAATTTTGGTGGGGGTGAAAATAACGTCAGTCCATCCGAGAGAAACCCAACTTCTCACCTCGTATATTTCTGCCACTTTTTCCCCACTTCTTATTTCCTCCCTTATTTTTTTTTTGTTTTTATTATTTTTTTTTTATTTATTCGTGCTGCAAAAGCGAGCTGGAAAAATTCATAAATTCGATGTGGCACGGTTTGGGGGATGCATCGGGACGAATAAGTGCGAAGGGATGAAACCCAATATCAGGGGTTGATGGAGAGGGATGAAGGTCGAATTTTTCGATCGAACTCAATTCACTTATGGAATCTTCTTGTTCGACGTTTTCTCGTATTGCAAAACACTCGAGGTTACTCCCAGAGTTCAACTTATATTTCTTTCTGGGATCAAGCGAACTCCCAGCTCTCTATAAAGTTTGAAATAATTCCGGAAGGAGAGAAATGATGTTTATGGCTTTTTTTTTTTGAAAATTCATTTTTGGACGTTTTTAATAAAATGTTTAATTTTGAAAAAATGTATTTTTTTTAAGTTTGAGGCATTTCTAAATTTTCATTGGGAAAGTGGCAAAATTCTTGAATCTTTTGATAATTTTTTGATACATGAATTAATTAATCACTGAATATGGATAAATAAATAAACTATAATAAATTACTAAGTGGTATTATGAATGAATAATAATATAATAATCAAGATTTGTAATACATTCATTTATTTATTTATGTATTTATTTATCCATTTATTAATTTATAGAATTCATGCATTTAATAAATAATCAATAATTATATGAAATTAATGAGTAACCTGAACCTTCATTAAATATTTAATAAATCAACAGATTTTCAGTATTTTTCAATATTTCGGTATATCAAAAATTATTCTAATTTAAAAAAAAAGCTGAATCTCCCCAGAATTTCCCCTAACTTAGAATTAATAAAATAAAATTTTTATGTAAATAAAAATAAATATATAAATAAAACTTGAATCTAAATTTAAAAAATAAAAATAAAATTAAAATTCATATAAAAAATAAATGTGAATTAAAAAATCAATATTTCTCAATAATTCATGAATAATTTTTTAATTTTTAATCAATACATCAACGACTGCAAAAATTCTTATTACGCAGGTTTTCGGGTCTTTGGGTAGCCAGGACTGTTTGGATATCGCGATAATTGAAAAAGCGTTGGTTGTAGCGTCGGTTCTTCGGGAGGGTCGATAGGTGGGAATACACGTGTCCGTACGTACGTGAGAAGGCCGTTGATCGATTAGAGAACGCCGGAAAGAAGTGCCAAAATTAATTGCTCCTCGACAACCCGGGGGATGATGATCACTCACTTTACTCCGTTAAAACGTGTGTAAAAAGTGTAAGCGCCGAGCGAGGAACGTGATTACATAAAGGTTCGGCCGTGCTGATAGATGAGGCGGTACTTTCGTCCGAGAGGACCAGGAAAAAGAAATTGCGGAAACGAGCCAAGGTGTGTTACATAATATATATATTTTTTTATACAGGCTGGCTCAAAAGTGCTAGACGCCCTAAAAGTGTTCCATCCGGACAAAAAATTAAATACCGCAGCAAAAAAAAATCGTATGCCGATTTACCAAACGGTATTTCAAAAAGGACAAATCCAGCTTTATTTTCAATTTTTATTTTTATTTTTACGATTTTTTTTGTAAGTGATACGTCAATTTGAAAATGATAACTTTTCTACGATTTTCACACTTTGCAAAAACGCGTGCTGGACTTTTAAAAATCGTGGGTTCGCTGCTTAGTGATAAGATCGTTGAAAAAGACACCCTTAGCTTTGGTTTCGATTTTTCAAAAAATTTTTACCATTTTTTTTCTCGGAGATACGTATTTTTTTTGTATATGTATAGGCTTGCTCAAAAGTATCAGGCACCCTAAGAATTTTCTAACCGGACAAAAAATCGAATATCTTCGAAAAAAAAAATCGTACCCTGATAAACCAAACGGCATTTTGAACTAGACAACACCAGTTTCATTTTACTTTTTCATTTCCATTTTTACGATTTTTTTTTTAAACCGCTACATACCTTTGAAAATTTAGGGCTATCAAGTTTCTAACCTCAAAGAAACAATATTTTCCAAATTCGTGTTTAATACGTTTACAACTAAACAAATTATTGAAAAAAATCTAAAATAATTCACATAATATAATTCTATCGAAAAATACCGATGAAAAAAATTAACAACAATTATAAAGGGTTAAAAATGTTGTTTAAACACTCTTAAAAAAATATGTAAAAGTCGTGAGTGGAAAGGAGTAAAAAAAGGAAGATGATGAGAAAAGTAGAAAAAGCTAAGATTGGTGAAGGGCTGTATCAGACGAGCAAAGGGAGTAAAGGGCGAAGGGCGAAGGGCGAAGGGACGATGCAAGGTAACGTTTCAGGAGAAAAATAAGATCGTTTCGTCGCTCGCGTTATCGCGATTGTCCTGCGAACCACATCGAGAATCGTGAGCGAGGGGGAAAAAAAGAGCGAAAAAAAAGGGACGAAAAAAGGGCGGTGGGGAAAAAAAGGGAAAACGGTAAGAAAAAAGTCACTAGAGATAAGTGCTGTATTAAGATTCTTAATCTAAATGAACGTTCTCGTTTCGCTTCTCTTTCTCTTCCTTCACCTCTCTCCCTTCGCGCCCTTTGCCAATCTTCCTTTCGTGCCTCGCGAATTCCTAACTGGAACTTGCAACGTGGGCGGTTTATCCAGCTCTTGGACACTTTCTAAAAACGACATCGATATATTCTTGCAAAGTGAGTTTTCTTCGATGAAAAAAGCTCGAGCACGTACACTCAAAATTCGGGTTCACCCTTAAGGGGTTAGTCGGTAGTCTAGGAATTATAGGAATTTTTTGGTATTTTTTGGGGCTGGTTTTATAGCCTATAATAAATACATATATATGGAAATAAATATATAAATAAATATATGGTCTAAAAAAATATATAATAAATATATAGTTAAAATAAATATATAAGTAAATTAAATAAATATTATATAAGCCCCCAACCACTAGAAAACCCCTAGAAAAACGTTAGGTGCTAAGAGGTAGTTTTTTTCTTTAAGGGGTCGTCTGAAAGTATTCTAACAGAGCTAGTGTTGTTTCAATTTTTCAAAAGCTGTAGTATTATTTGAATTTTCTTTATTTTCATTTTTTACACATTTTGATTTTTATATATTTTTATATATTTGCATTTTTCATTTTAGCATTATTATTATAAATTCTTTTTAATATTGATTTCAGTATTTTTGCCATTAGTGTTGTTTAAAAAAAAATTATTTTCGCAGTAAGTAGAATTGATTGGATATTTATTTCAATTTGTAATAACATTTTGCAATTTGCTAAACTACGAAATAAAAATATATAAAAATATATAACAATTAAAAATTTAATTTCGCATTTCAGTATTATTATCATTTTTTATTTTTACAGTACGACGTTATTATTATTATAAATTCTTTTTAATACTGATTTCCGTATTTATGACATTAGTGTTGTTTAAAAAAAAAATTACTTTCGCAATAAGTAGAATTAATTGGATATTTATTTCAATTTGTAATAACATTTTTCAATTTGCTAAACTACAAAATAAAAATATATAAAAATATATAAAAATTGAAAAATTAATTTCGTATTTCAGTATTATTATCATTTTTTATTTTTACAGTACGACGTTATTATTATTATAAATTCTTTTTAATACTGATTTCCGTATTTTTGACATTAGTGTTGTTTAAAAAAAATTTTTTTTGCATTAAGGAGAATTGATTGGATATTTATTTCAATTTGTAATGAAATTTTAAAATTTGACGATGTATTCCCTTATGTAATATGCTCTGCGACTGCTAACCACAATTTATTCGCCGTATCGAATTAAAGATTTGTCAATGTCGCGCAAATACCACTCGATGTAATGAACGATCGATATATTTATGGATATACGGTTGGGCGGCATAAAGTACGGCCTATTCGTACGGAAATTACATACGAGCATATACACGATTACTATGAATCAGCTGGTCACTTGCAGCGAACGGTAATCGCTTTGTTCGACCCGTCATGCAACAACCCTTAACCATCAATACGATTCCACCCCCATATATATACGTATATATCATGGAGTCTTGTTTAGATACCGGGTGGCTCATCAAAAAATCAAATAAAATAATTATAAACAAAATCAAGAATTTTTATTTAAAAAAATAGAAATTAAAAAAAATATTCACTCGTTATGCAGAAGTGAAAAAAGTTCAATAAATAAAAAGCAACGATTTATTGAGATATGAACAAATTAAAAAAAAAACAATAAATTTTTTTTTATATTTTGGAAATATTTCATTTGTGTATTTTTTATCATTTATTTTGTTTTTTAATATTTTATTTGATTTTTTTGTCATTGATTTTTTTTTCCGAATATTTCGTATATTTTATTATTTTAATTATACGATTTGATAATTGGATTTGTTTGGGTTCGTTAATGATTGATTGGATTTGTTTGGGTTTGTTTAACTATAGTAGGGTTTGTTTGGGTTCGTTTAAGATTGTTTGGGTTTTTTTTTGTTGGTTTTGGTTTGTTCATGATTAATTGGATTTGTTTGAGTTTATTTAGGTTTAGATGGGTTTATTTTGGTTTGCTTTCGTTTGTCAGAGCTTGTTTGGGTTTGATTAGAATTGTTCAGATTTGTTTGGGTTTATTAAATGTATTATGATTTTTTTTTACACTTAATTTATAATTTATATTGATTTGAAAAATCAAAAAATAATCATTTTTCAAAAAATATGCAGCGTACAATCGTCACCCTGTAGATATTATTTATATATATATATATATATATATATATATTAGCCGATTGATCCCCCTTGGACAGGTAAACTACTGTCGAGAACAATCGTAGTGAAACGTACGATTCATAGGAGAACGGGAATTTCGCAATTCATCGATGAAACACTTTCCCCACGACAATTGACAAAGTTGCTCTCTCACACCTGACTCGTTCCAGCAAACATGGGAACGCGATAAATCCCATCACGCCTTGTGTAATTACATTTTTTTTCCATGAATATTTTCTTTCTACATAAATAATTCAATTTAAAAAAATGCAACGCCAAAAAAAAACAAAAAATTAATTAAATTTCCGTAAATATTTTCCACTTACAAATAAAATTAAACAAATATTATTGCATATATTTAAATATTAAAAAAATATATTAAAGATATTTAAAAAATTTTAAATAATATTAAATAATATTAAAATAATATATTATTAAAAATATATAAATTATATTTAAAAAAATATTTAAAAAAATTTAAAATAATATGGACAGCTGTCAAAAAAAAAAAAATTATTGCAACTTCGGAAAAACTTCTACAATTGTGTGACAGAGCTCGAAGTATTTTGAAATCGCCGCAATTTCGTTTCACGATCAAACGATCCCCCCCCCCCCCCGTCACTCTATTTCACCGCATAACCCCTCAACCCTCAACCCGTCGGACAAATAGAATCTGCGTGACGAAATTAATTACTTTTCCCTCGGAATGAAATAGTTGACGGGATCGCACGTTCACGGTCCTCGTCGAGGGCAAATGGGAACGCCACAGTGGATTTCGCGAACGAACGACGTCAATATATGCCCGTCCTTTAATACAGAGCCTAACAAAAATAAAAAAAAAAAAAAAAAAAAAAAGATTTTTTTTTCCACTTCTCCAAAACCCCATAAAACAACCCGACACCGAAATAAACCCGTGGAACTTGACGATGAGAATCCTGCATAAATGCATCTAATTACGAACGTGGTAAATTTTTTAAATACTTTTTTTTAAATTTCATTTTTTGTTCATTACATTTCACGAATTTATTGTATTTTTTTGCAATTGAGAGAAAAGCATTTTTTTCGTACGATACTATAATTATTATTATTAGTATTTGTTTATTTATTTATTATATCATTTTTTTTTTTGGAATTGTTATTTTCACATAATTATAATCCGTGACGAAATTACAATAATTACTATTTTTATTACGTTTAAATTATTACTATTATTTACTTATTTAATATATTATTGTTTTTTTGGAATTATTATTTTCGCATAATTAAAATACGTGAAAAAATTAATAAGATTACAACTATCGGTACGTTTAAATTCTTTATAAAAAAAATTCGAATTATTATTATTATTATCATAATATACGTGAAGTCATCGTGTATTATTATTTAAAAAAATATGTTATTGCTTATTATCGTCGAGATGAAAAATCATAATTAAACCTACGCATAATTAATGAAATATTATTGTAAAATGAACGAGCCTTTGTTTCTTTGAACAATACGAACATTATTATTTTCCCAATTTCGTCCTTTTAACTCGAAGCCCCTCAATAATTAGATATTTCCGGGCTGGAACGAGCCGGCGTTATAACCGAGTAATAATAAACGGGGTCGTCGTCGCGAATTCATAAATTAATATAAATTATATTTCCGATAAATAATCCGTTGCCACCGAAGGGGATGTTGTTTTTTTTTTCGTTTTTTTTTTTTGTCATTAATTACGACTATTAGTCATCAGCGTTAAATTTGGCGCTTTTTGGTTCGCGCGTACCGAAGCGATTATTAAATTTCGGCGGTCGCGAATGCTCGACCCCTTAACCTCGGAAAATGAATTTTCATTGGCCCGGATAAAACTGGGAGATTTTCGGAGAGTACGAGATACGATATTTGAGGAGGGCCCAGAGCGCAGACTTATCGGTGAATTCTGCGTTTATTTTATCGGGGGTTGAATTGGGGAGGATTGGTCATCCTCCACCCCGTGGGAACGTTCCCGCATTGCGCATCGAATATGGTATGTCCACTGAGCCAAATGAGAAACGCGGATTTCACCCTTCCCCCCTCCCCGAGCCATCGAAAACGATCCTCGATTTTTGGTCTCGAAATGAAAAAAAAAAAAAATCGAGAATAAAAATTTTAAAAAATCGAAAATGGGACAAAAAAGATGGAATCAAAGGGAAATGGTCGTTTCGTTGGATCGAGAAGTTATTAGGCGAAATCTGCTCGTCGAACGATCCCCCTTAACGAGCGAATTGCCCCGGTTCCCGTTACGAGATTATTGCACGGTTTTTATTTTTTTTTTTTTTTTTTTGAAAATGCACGCTCGAGACTCGAGAGAGAAACTTTTTTTTTTTTTTTATTAACGTTTGGGTTGTTTTTAGGTGAGGGATTTTTTTTTGTAGGATTTGGGTTTTTTTTATTACGGTTTGAGAATTTTTATTATTTGGTTTTGGGAAGTTTCTTTTTAATAGGGCTTGGGAATTTTTAAATTAGGTTTTGGGATTCATTTTATGTTAGATTTTGGATTTTTTTAATATTAGGTTTTGTAAAATAATTTTTTATCACGTTATGGGAATTTTTTTTATCAGTTTTTCGAAATTTTGTTTTTCTATTTTGGGAGTTTTTTTTTATTAGGTTTTGAGATTTCTTTTCATGAGTTTTTAAAGAATTTTTAAACTAATTTTAATAATCGGTTAAAGCCCGAAAAAAAATGTAATCTAAACAAACCCAAACGAACGTATTATCAAGGTTGAATCAACTACTATATCTCCCCAACGTATCCTGGTTTAGTAGCACTAACGAATTTGAATTTATAACGTTGCAGCTTTTTTCTAACCCCCTTAAGAATTTACTGGCCAGGCCGAGCTTGTTAAATCCTACTCGTGGGATGATCTATATGGAAATCCACTGTGTAACGAGCTCCGAATTTCAAAGTTCGAGGATACGTAGAAGAGGAAATAACGGGCTGTCGGCAATGAAATCCAAATCAAGCCGTACCGTTCTCATTGTAGGGCAATGAAGATTGGAAGATGGGAGAGTTGACTTCATGTATATATATATACATATATATACATTTATATACATTTATATACATATATATGGAAATATAGATAGCCACTACGATGCAATCTGATGTAAAAGCAATGGCCGACAGTTGTTGTCCTTATCTGCCTCGTACATACTGCACGTAAGTAAACACGTGTATAGTACGAGAAATCTTATATAGCTGGTGAGAAGCTATAGTCTACTCCAGTCAGAGAAATCAATTATTTCTACATTTTGACTGTATTCAGTATTCCGTATTTGTTTGGGTCTGTTCGGGCTTATAGAAAACCTCGAAATATCCATTAACCCGTAAAAAACCGAGCTCGAAATATCGTGGATATTTTTTATTTCGAATTATCAAAATTTTCGCAAATTATTGGGACCCTGACTCAATCAGTAAGAATTTGGGACGTTGGGGACGAAATTGATTTTTTTTTTAATTTTCCGTGACGGAAAATCATTTTTTACCGAGACAAATATTTATTTATTTTTGTCTACAAATTTTGAGATAAAAATAATTTTTTTTTATATTTCTGATACGAGGAACGAAAGAAAACTGCCAAAAAAGGGTCAAACCCAAACAAACCCAAACGCGCGTATTTTTGCCATTTTTTTTTTCGTTTTGTCAATTTTTGTGATATTATTTTTTAAAAGTACGAATTTTTTTCATAGCGCTGTAAAAAGATCGTGTTATTGAAATTTTACACTTTCGGGCCCTTAAATAAGAGGTGGGAAAGAGTTTGGTAGAAGTGAGTTTGAAGAAGGGATTAAAACTTGCTTCTTGGTCCTTTAATCTCTCGACAGTCGATGAACGCGTACCTAACCTGCAAACCTTTATGGGAAAGGATAAAGGAGGTTATATAGATGGAGGAATACTTGTGCGGTAGGGCACAAGGGTCGTTAGCGACAGGGGCGTACATAGCGAGCCAAGGAAGGGCACAGAGAGAGAACGGAGAGTGCCGGAAGTACGATACGAAATGGGTACGAACCCCCTACCGCAACACTGACTCTACCGGTTTAATTATGAGAAACGAGCCATCGGGGAAAACGTGCTTTAATTGGCAACCTTGGATACAGGCCCCTTTAGTTTTGTCCCTACATGTATATGTATTTCTCTATCTCGGCCCTTGTGCCAAACAACCACGTTGGTGGAAACTGCGAAAACAGACTCTGTATTTTCTACCCCCTTTATGTATATATATATATATACGAAGAGAGAGGGAGGGGTGGTAAATAAATATAAATATACATGTAGAAGTAAAGCTCCATCTCCTTCGCCACCTCGATCGTACCCAATTCCACTTCATCCTCCCTTGGTCCTATTGGCTCTTGTCAACTTTCTATTGATTGGTATTCATCGATACAAACATCTAAATTGACAAAATTGCATACCCCCATTATTCGTTGTATCTAAGGTTGAAGCTCGCATCAATTGTTCAATAAAAGGAGCTAAAGTTTGAATAGTTTGAACCCTACGAAAATTCTTGTTGATTACTTCATTTTTTTATTGTTATAAAAAATGATAGTTTGCGGATTTCGAGTGTATATTGTTAGATAAGAGTGGGATATAATGTCTGGAGAATTTTTGGAGCTCGAGTATGCTGAAGGGATTGTGGGAAATAAAAAAAATAGCGTTTGTTTGCGTAGAAACGATGCAAACATTGTGTCAAAAAATCAGGGTCGATTTCAAGAATTTTTTCTGATGAAAGTATCGCGAAGAAGGGATTGAAATTTTATCTACTATAGGGACATAGTCTTGACAGGTTTGGGTAATTTTTTCGTTGAGTAATATTTGTAAACAGCGGAGTTATTATTATTTTAAAGAAGCACTGCAATTGCAGTGCGAAATTCTCTTGCCCCCACTCTTGACGAACGAGAGTGGGGGCAAATGCGTTCCCCACTCTCGTCCGACAAAATCGGGTTTACGAGACAGGAGGTACACGTACGCTGTGCAGGACTGAAAAATGACATTTTTAATCAATACTTGAACCTTCCAGTGGTCGAAATTTCCTAATTAAAAAATAAAACCAAAAATAATTCCTTTTCTTAATTCCACGTTTTGAAACGGCGGCTAATTTTTTTTCAACGATTTAAAAATTGAGAAATATTCGAAAAAATCAGATAAAAATGAATTTCGGTTTTAAAAAATGTTTCGATGGCAGGAATAGCCCATATGGAGCGCAGAGTGTCGAACATCGATCGATACAGTCGAGATATTCTCTATCGGGCTATTATGCTTTGTATTATCGATAAAACGATGATACACTACAATATATGTATATATGTGTACATAAATTGAAACATTTCAAAGATGTAAAAGTATTACGATGCCAGAGGCAACTCACGAGAGTTTCGCACCGTGTGTATTCGCGTAGCAGTAAAAAAATAGAAGAAAAAAAACGTTAAGCTCCCATTGAATGCAGAGAAAAATGGAACGTTGAAGGAGGCCTGATGTTGCCTGCAGCGTATCGAAGATGCAACGATGTTTTTGCGCTAACACGTACGTACGGAAAGCTCCGGAATGGCGACCAAAGAAATAGCGAGATTTAGAAACAATTGTCGTCGAACGTAATGTCTACAAAATTGAATTGTAAAATATGAAAAAAAAAAATTTTTAAATAATACGAGTATCTAAAAAATTGAAAAAAAAAACATCCATTAAATTCAAATTAAATTCCAAAAATTCAAGTAACGTTTAACAAATTCAAAAAAATATAAAAAAATTGAAATAATATTTTTGAAATTCGAAAAAAATTCAATAAGTTCCAATAAATCTTTACTTTTAAGTTAACTTGAACTTTAATACATCAACTTAACTTTGACTCAACTTTGACTCAATTTTAGCTCAACTTTGACTCAATTTTAGCTCAACTTTGACTCAACTTTGACTCAATTTTAGCTCAACTTTGACTCAATTTTAGCTCAACTTTGACTCAATTTTAGCTCAACTTTGACTTTAAAGCTTTAAAAATTCAAATAAAATTGGCAAAAATTGAAAAAAAATCGAAATTCGAATTCCACTTAAAAAATTCGACTCGGATTTTCAAAAAAAAAAAAACCGTAACGCATTAGTATTTGCAAAATAAATGAAAAAAATGTTATTTTTCGAAAAATCTCGGTAAAGCCTAAAAGATTTTGTCCGGAACTCAAGAGACATCGATTTACTTCGTGAAATCGAAAAGTTTGCAATAAAAATGTAAACTCGCGATAAATCGATGGTAAAGGGAGGAAGAAATTGTTGGTTCGGTCGAGATAAAGTCTGAAACAGCCGGTACGTGAGACCGCAACGCATACAAGGAATGCCATTCGCGAGATCCTAATGACGCGGTTGGCTTTAGCCACGTGCGCCAGGGATAACCATAATGGCTTTATACGTTTCACTTATACTCGACGCTTTTCTTCGGGTCTTCCGGCGCGATTCCAGGGCTCGCCCGGACAACCCCTCGCTTTTCCTTCAACCCGGGGCTCCTTTCTTTAGCCCCGCGCTTGATTTAAGGCCGTTGTATCCGAGTTCCCCGGCTGCTCGCACGTTCTCCTCCCTCTGAGACGTTTTATGCGACCTGGACCAACGTCCGACCACGCGCCAACGCAATCTCGACCCCCCCCCCCTCCTACTCTCGAGGCGAAATTTTTTTTATCTCGAATTTTCCCGGAAACGACATATTTTTTAAAAATTATTTTTAACGTTGATAAATTATTCTATAAATAAATTTATCAAAATTATGAAATATTAACATTCTATGATTATTTTAACATTTTAATTTTTTTTATATTTATTTAAACAAAAAAGATTCGTATAATAATAATATATTACTTATAATTATTACTATTTATATAATAAGTATTATTATTGTAAGTAATATATTATCATTATACAAATTTTCTTTGATTATTTCCGTTCTTTCGGGTTATTTGTAACGTTAATAAATAAATATATAAATAAATAAAAATGTATAAAAATCTTTAATCATAAATCGAAAATATTTGATAAATATTAATAAATGTATTTTTCTATTATTTTTAAAATAAATATACAAATCTCAGGTTATAAATAATCGAGCAAAAATTGGTTAATTAATTTTATTTGTTTGTAAATAACGTAAATAAATCTTGGTTAATAAATAATAAAATCACATTTATTTATAAGTACAGATATAAAACTATGTATATATAAATTTTTGTAATTCGAAGTTGAGGGTGGAAATTGCGAGTTTGAGAAATTCAACGAAGGTAGAAAGCAGTGAAGAGAAGAGAAGGAGAAACGAGAGCGGATCGAGAGCCTTCGCAGTGTGTAAGCTCCGCGTAAATGATAACGGAGAACATCGTCTGCGGTAGCGAACGATAAGACTCTTAATTGCCCCTTGTTGCTTCCAACGTTTCCCTCCCTCTCGTAACACACGTTGCAACCCTCCGTTCTTTCATCCCCTCCGTCATTCCAGCCCCTCCCCACCCCTCCCCCACCCTTCCCCAATCCTCGCGTCTTTTGTCATTCTCCTGGGTTTCCATCTCGTCCGGAGCCTCTTTCAAATACCAACTCGAGAACTCGTACACCCTTAAACATTCGCTCGAATCGGATGCTGGCCGTTGAAAATTTTTTATTATTTTTTTTTTTGTTTTTTTTTTTTAGTTTCTCGATATTCATTAGTACGCAAAATTACATTTTGGGAGTTAGGATTTTCAAAGAACGTTAATATTGGATTTCTATATTTTTAAAAATTTTTAATATTCTTTAAACATTTTTTCATTTTTGGTTTTATTTTGATTATTTATTAATAATATTATTATTATTATTGCATGTTAAAATTATTATTTTCATTATTTATACTATTTTAGTATTAATATTATTTATTATTATTATTTATTATTATTATTATTATTATTATTATTATTATGTGAAAATAATAATAAATATATATCTCCACGATAACACGAGAGTTCTGGTCCGGAAGAGACGAGAGTTCTCCAGGGTGGAGACCAACACCCCCGAGTGCACATGGTGCGCTTTGAATTGCAAAATAATCCAGTTCAAAGGCGCGAAGTTTGCAGCAAAATAAAAAGGGAGAGTGGAGAAAAGGAAAGAGAGAGTAAAGAAAAAATAATACACGAATAAAAAAAAATTAAAAATTAACGTATAATAAAGAAATACGTAAAATATAAGCAAAAATGAATAAATTAAATAAATAATTATACGAGGAATTTCTACGAAAGAAGGTAAAATAATGTTGTTGTTAAAATTAATATTTTCGAGCTTATCGTATTATTCATGAAAAAAAAAAAAGACTTATTTAATTATTGACGTGAATAATTAAAACTAATGAGATCGTAACGAGACCCTAATGAGATCGGTAATAATAAAAATGGTAAAATGAAAAATCAATAGGTAAGAGCTTGCATCGTTCGTAGGCGATGCAAGCTACGGTAGCATACACAATGGAGGCTCGTTTACTTCACGTTCCATTCATTCCAATTGCGATATAACCATACGGTTGCACGTATAGCCAGATTCGGTGCAACCTGCATCGATATTGTAACGGGATTTCGAGTGGGATATTACGTTGTCTACGACTGTCGATTGAGGATTACTAAACGATAAGCTGACCAGTCCTACTATGATTGGAAATGTCTCGCTAAAGCTCCTGCCGTCTCGAAAGCTTGTCACTTTCTCTCTCCCTCTCTCTCTCTCTCTCTTTTATTTTAGTTATTTTTAGTTAGTTATTTTACTATTTAGTTAGTTATTTTAATCTAGTTATTTTTTACTATCACCAATACTATGTATATATTTTTTTAATTATTATTATTACTATTATTATTATTATTATTATTAGTTTTCGTTATTATAATTATTATTATTTTCCTTGTTTATATTACTTTAAGTTATGTTTAAGTTTTTATGTTGTTTTTTTGTTACCGCTTTTTTTTGCCCGAAAGTGAGTGACTAGGACATAATAAATTATATCATCATCATCATCATCATCATCTCAATTTTTTAATTTTTACAGGTTTGGATTTATATTGTTTATTCATAAAGCTTTTTATTTATATTATTTATTCATACAGATTTTGATTTGTTTTTTTTTTAATTGTACATATATGTATATATATTTTTATTTTATTTTCAATTTATATTATTTTTTATAAATTATTTTATTTATATTATGTATTTATATAGCTTTATTTTTTTTTGTTTAGGTTTGTTTGGGTTTATGAAGCCACTTTTATTTTTTTCTTCTCTCTCCAACTCTCTATCCATTTGTTGCACATAATACTGTGGAACAACATTGCCCAACTTATTGGCGAATCCTTAGAAATTGTACAGCCCAATCGTTGAAGGGACCCATGGAACGAAAAGCTCACAGGATCGAAGATTGGCTGTAAGTCCGTATTAGGACGGTAAATCAGAGTCTCAATGCGAGGATTCCCAATTGTCGTAAATTCCCTTCTGTACAATATTTCCCTTGTGAACAATTTTCCTTAAATCAAAAAACGTTTCGATTATTATCACAACGATAAATGGCCGGAAAAAGATCTGCTAGTAATTAAGAACTAATATATTTCATTATTTTATTCTAATTAAAAATTAATAAAAAAATATTTTTTCTTCTAATTAAAAATAGTTA
Source organism: Ophioninae sp. B BG-2022a (assembly GCA_030522765.1). Lineage (NCBI taxonomy): Eukaryota > Metazoa > Arthropoda > Insecta > Hymenoptera > Ichneumonidae > Ophioninae sp. B BG-2022a. The sequence continues at coordinate 6,295 of JAPYZJ010003840.1, read as the reverse complement.
TTTAAAAACATTTTTTCGATGACTAAAAAAAAATTTCTTTCACTAAGTAAATCCCCGAAAAAAAACCGTTTTTTTTACAAATAAAAACTTTTTGAAAATAAATTAATAACGAATAATAAATTAATGATAAGTATTTGCAACAAATGTCAAAAAATTCTGGATTTTTATTATTATCGAGTTGATAATTATTAGCCATCGATAATTTAACAATTAATTAGACATTTTCACTAGAATATCCTAGTCCCTTTTGGTGATGCTGATTTTAAAGCTTTTGACTGTATCATCCAGTAAAGTTGAGAATCACTGGATGTACGAAGACTCGCGTATGTGGCTCACGTTTTATCCACCCTCTCTTTGTCCCCTGTCACCTTATCCTTCGTCAGGCGAGCCTTATTCCTTGCGTCTACCCGAACGAGTCCACGACAGGAGAGACGTCCCAGACCTGACAGTGTGTACCGGTACGACCTAACTCCAAAGCCAGCACGTGAGAAAACCGTCTTTTCCACCCCTTTTTCCCACCCTTTTTCATCCCCTTTTTCGCTCTTTTTTTTTTCATTTTCTAGTGCAGGGACAACTGGAAATGCTCTGCATCACGATTTTTCCAGACTTTCTAAACGTTTCGTATCCCCAACAAATCTTGGCCTCCAAGCAGCCTCTATTAACCTCCCTTTGGCCTCTGTCACAGTTTTCTATTTTTGTCAAAATCAGTGCTTAGGCAATTCCAAAATCGAAATCAAAGTCAAAATGGTCATTGGGTCATCATCAGAACCCTTCATGACGTTTTTCTTTTTCCTAGTTTGATTTTTCGTCAAATTAGCGTTTTCTGATATTTTTCAAATTGGAATATTGGAAAAATGGATTTCTTCAGTTGGTCTTGAACTTCTATCTAACCTTGCTCAGTTGCAACCAACCTTTTACCTTTTTTCTTTGCTTCCTTCGACTCTCTGCTTCCTTCTTTGCATCCCTTTACTGATGGGAAGTTCCTTTTTTCCCTAGGCACCTAGGGAAAACGTAGAACGTGGCTCTATGTACCTGGACTTCCTAGCTTTCTAACCTCCCCACTCCAAGCAATGCTATTGGTCGAAGATTCAATTTGAGATAGTCCCAGAACTCACTTCCCAATCCCCCTCCAACTTCCTACTCTTCCATACGTGCTGATCCCTTTCCAACCTCCCTGCCAGTTCTTTCACCTTTTTTGCCAAAACTTGGATTACAAATCAAAGCGTGTTTCCTTCCATGTCACTATCTGTCACTCCTCCCCAGAAAACTCTCCTGATAGAATTTCCTTTGACTTTATCCATCCAACGATCTATCTTTCCACGATCTAGAACATTCCAGATTGCTTTTCGTGGACAAATTCATTCTTCGTTTTTCTTCTTTTCTATTTGAAGATTGAGGACTTTTTGATAGATTTTCGAACTAAGGTTGAGAAACGTCCAAACGGTTTTGGGTATGTTGGACAGGAAGGCTTTTTGAAGTCTAGAATAGTCCAGAATGTAATTATCTGAAACTACTTAGTTTAGGAGCATCCAGAACTTGCTGAACTGCTGGGCTTAGGTTGATCGAGAACCTGCTCATGTAGAACCACTGAGTCTAGAATGATCCAGAACTTGCTAAACTTGAATTGCTGGGCCTAGAATGATCCAGAACCTGCTAAACTTAAATTGCTAGGCCTAGAATTGCCCAGAACGTTCTTAGGTAGAACTGCTGGGCTTAGAATGGTCTAGAACGTTCTGAGGTAGAACTGCTAGGCCTAGAATGGTCCAGAACGTTCTTATGTAGAACTGCTGGGCTTAGAATGGTCTAGAACGTTCTTACGTAAAACTGCTGGGTCTAGAATGGTCCAGAACGTTCTTACGTAGAACTGCTGGGTCTAGAGTGGTCCAGAACGTTCTTATGTAGAACTGCTAGGCCTAGAATGATCCAAAATGTTTTTGTGTAGAACTGCTGAGCCAAGAATGATCCAGAACGTTCTTACGTAGAACTGCTGGGTCTAGAATAGCCCAGAACGTTCTTATGTAGAACTGCTGGGCTTAGAATGATCTGGAATGTTCTTACGTAGAACTGCTGGGTCTAGAGTGGTCCAGAACATTTCTACGTAGAACTGCTGGGCCTAGAATGATCCAAAATATTCTTATACAGAACTGCTGAGCCAAGAATGATCCAGAACATTCTTACGTAGAACTGCTAGGTCTAGAATGGTCCAGAACGTTCTTACGTAGAACTGCTGGGTCTAGAGTGGTCGAGAACGTTCATATGTAAAACTGCTAGGCCTAGAATGATCCAAAATGTTCTTGTGTAGAACTGCTGAGCCAAAAATGATCCAGAACGTTCTTACGTAGAACTGCTGGGTCTAGAATAGCCCAGAACGTTCTTATGTAGAACTGCTGGGCTTAGAATGATCCAAAATGTTCTTATATAAAACTGCTGAGCCAAAAATGATCCAAAACATTCTTACGTAGAACTGCTAGGTCTAGAATGGTCCAGAACCGTCTGATATAAAACTGCTATGTCTAAAATGATCCAGAACTCGCCCATCCATAACTGCTTGCGCTACAACGACCCAAGTCATCCAATTTAACATCACCCAATACCAGATCATCCAATTAAAGATCACCCAATGCCACATCATCCAATCCTAGACCATCCAACCCTATTCAATGCTAGATCCCCCAACCCTGAATCATCCAGTTCTAAACGATCCAACAGGACATTCCACGTTACCAAAGCGAGCTAAAGATTCTTTCTTTCCTAATGAGCACCCAGCTAATCAATCCTTCATTGCCTAGTCTCCGAAAATACCCACATCGGACACGACTCATTACCATTATCTCAATAAGAAGTTGGTAGATCTGTTGGCGTTGATTATGAAAAATAAGGGGCTTTGCAGCACGGTAGATTCAGGATTTAAGGGGAATAGGCAAAAGCTGGGGATTAACTCGAGGATTTTGGTAGCAGAGGTTTTGCGACAGAGAAACAAAGTCCCTTATCGGGTCAAGATTAAAAGCTTGAAGACCAGTCTCTGTTTCCGTTACAGCGAGTTTTTTGTTTTTTTTTTTTTTTTTTGTTCTTTTTGTTGATTGGTCGTAAAATGTTTCGAAAGAAAGATGAATCTTTATAATCCAAAAGTCTAAGGGTATCCCAACGATTGTCATCAATACTCATTGCTGCCTAGGCTTGGCAACCTAATGACCTTCCGGTGCTTTTTTTTGGTCCCCATTTTTTTAGCTCCATTGCTATCACAGTTTCCATTAACAGCGGGTACAAGAAGACATCTTGTTGGTGACCGCAATCGGACTTCATCATGTTTCATTGTAATCGTACCACTCAATAAATGACATCCAACGAGCTTTCCTCCCAATCGACCAACCGAAACCACCATGGCCTTGGGATTCCTCGGGGCTTGATTTCGCCTCCTGATCTCTTCCAGGACTCGAGATAAGGGAGAATTTCCTTCTGAGAGATTCATCTTCGACGACGAGTCAAGATTTCATCTCCGGTATTAAGGGCCAACAGCGCCAACGGTAAACGAGGGTGAACTACGTCCACCGAAATCCACCCTCTTTATCCCACTCTGAACACTCGCAGCCACTTGTCACTCGTAACTCACAGATCAGAAAAAACGTACGAATCAATCGTTACGTAAAAATATATTTTATTAATATTTATAACAATCACTGTTTATTATTTACTAATTATTCATTCTAAATGAACAAATAATAATTGGATAAATCATTATCGTTAATGGATAAAAATAATAATGAATTATTCATTAACCATTCAATTTCTTAAATTCATGATTAAATTATCGTTGTTAGTGATTTATTATAAAATTGTTAATTAATCATTAAATTTCTTTAATTTATTATAAAATTATCGTTATTAATGATTTATTACAAAATTGTTAATTAATCATTATATTTCTTAAATTCATTATAAAATTATTGTTTTTAGTGATTTATTATTAAATTATTAATTAATGATTAATCACGAATTTTCTCCTACGAAAATATCACAGTAAAAATTCATCCATTAATATTATTAATTCATTCATTTCATATTAATAAAAAAATTGATTAATACAAAATATTCAATTAGCTAGTAATAACCCCTCAATTCAACGAATAAAAATCAAAAAGAGGAAAACATGCTCAAATTTTTTTTCACCCCCTCCCCGAGCTACATCGAGAAAAAAGTCCGTATGATTTTAATGGCAAATTGAAACGAAAAAAAAGTAAAATGAAAAGAAAAAAAAACCAAAAAAAAAAAAGAAAAGTCATTCGGACGACTCACGTTCTCGGATATCTCCGTCGACGTGACGCGAATAATTCGTTCAGATGTGACTTTAAGTGCCTAACCCCTTCCGTTTTTTTTTCTCCTTTTTCTCCTTCTTTTTTTTTTTTTTTTCGTTTCCACGCCTGGAAAACATCCCAACGTGGCTCCGAGTTTCACCCTTCCTTTTTTTTTCATTTTTTTTTCAACCCCCCTTCTTACTTTTTTTTTTTATCTCGACTTTTCTCCACGCTCTTGACGCGAGTGAAATTCGTAGTACCCTCGAAAGAGCTTCGGTCCGGGCGACGAGTGCCTTCTCGCCCTCGTCCGTGGCAGATTTGGAAACGACCGGAGTCTGAGGGGTTAGAAGGGATTCTGCGAGGAGGAAGGGAGGGGGGGGTTGGTAAAAACGAAGAAAAAGCTTTGGACGAGAGAAGCGCGAAAATATCTGGCATTGCAATAAATGTCAGGCCTGATGCTCGTTGCCGAAACTTGCCACGTCGTCAAAATTGCTGCAAACTCGGAAGTGCCTCCATCCACTTTTTTTTTGTTCGTAATACGTAAAGAATATATATATATATATTTAAATATATATATTATATTATATATATTAATATATTCATATAATATATATATATTTATAGATTTAATATATATATATATAATATATATATTTATAGATTTTATATATATATATATATATAATATAAAAATATACATAAATTTGTATGAATGTGGAACCAAATGGTGGATTTGTTTTCGAAGTATAAAAATCGTGAATTCGAGAAATTCTTTCGATCTCGAAGGCACAATAGATTTCTGTAGTGTACATTGGAATATTGGGTGACCGAATCATCGGATCATCGCGAAACTCGAAAAAATGATTATTCTCGTTTGGATCTGTACGTGGTCAAAAAATGTTTTTTTTAGAGATCGTTTAATACCAATTTAAGGGACGAGTGATCGTGAAATCGAGAAATTCTTTCGATCTCGAAGGCACAATAGATTTCTGTAGTGTACATTGGAATATTGGGTGAAAAAATGATTATTCTCGTTTGGATCTGTACGTGGTCAAAAAATGTTTTTTTTTTTTAGAGATCGTTTAATACTTATTTAAGGGACGAGTAATCGTGAAATTCTTTCGATCTCTTCTCTCCATGAAGGCACATTAGATTTCTCTGGCGTATGAATAATGTCGAGTGGGGGCGTTTGATGACGAATCGATATGCCGATTCTATCAAAGGGAGACGAGAAAGGCGGACTCCGCGAAATAGAAAGCCCGCATAGCCCTTTCCACTGAGGGTTTTCTCCCTTTTCTTGTTTTCCGCACTCTCGAGATCTCGGTCTTTGGAGTTTTGCGATTTCTCTCGTTTTGGTCGAGCTCGACGCTTCGCTACATTATACAATGCCGCCTTCGAAGGTTCGATTTTCGTGAAGATGTAAGGGCGCGAAGGGAATGAAAGGGAGAAACGATAGCGAGCGATGAGAACGTAGTCTCGTTGAGTTTCTTCCTCGCGTACGTACGACTGATCCTTTTATATGATAATTGCAACGTATTTGCCATGAAAGCCCGGGACCCTTCATCCCTCAGCCCTTCCGGTGAATAAATAGACTACGGGCTTTATTGAGGGGACGAAAAGTAATTGAGAAACTGGTACGGTGAGTATCGTGATACCTTGAGTGATTGGCAGCCCTTAGGGCAGGGTGGTTGGCAGGGCGAGTAGCAAAAAAGGGCAGGAAGGGCTCGATACCCTGGGAGCCCTTGGGAAGCCATAGTTGAGAAGGGAGATGAAGGGAAAGGGATTAGAAGGGAATAGTTGGCCAGGGAGTGAAAAAGGACCGAAGGGCTTATGGGAGCCCTTAAACCGAAATTGTTGGGCAGGATTTAAAAAAGGGATAAAAAGCTTATGGAAGCCTTTAAACCGAAATTGTTGGGCAGGATTTGAAAAAGGGCCGAAGGGCTTATGGGAGCCCTTAAACCGAAATTGTTGGGCAGGATTTGAAAAAGGGCCGAAGGGCTTAT
>JAPYZJ010003839.1:0-25400 GCA_030522765.1 Ophioninae sp. B BG-2022a | reverse complement strand
ATTTGATGATTTATTATCGTCTCATGGTTTATGACATTCGTTGATAAGGTGTTGTGTTTTGTGGCAGTGTGCTAAAGCCATAAAAAAATGATGTCGAGGTTTCGAGGCCGAATCGCGAGCGTGGCGCCATCCGTCGGTAGTGACTCGAAGCTCAAAACTGCACAATTGTTCCTACCGACGTATCGAGGGGCCGCGTCGATAATTTCCAGCGTGTTCGTCATTCCCTTAACGACAATTGCAATTACTACATTTTTAGGTTATACAAAAACTTGCTTCATATTTCGTTGTTCAGGAAGCTTCTAGCTGATCTGGAGATTTGTGAAAATGAGATAAAACAGCTGATGGAGAGACTTCAGTGTCGATTGTTCAAACTTCACGACACCGTAAGATACAGAACTGCCATACCGACTGTTCAAGTTTACCCTCAGTTTATCGATCTCGCTGATATCTGGATGCGACTGCAAGACGAAATTATTGTCCTCAGCCATGTTCACAACTTCCTGTGGCAGCTCAGAGCTCTGTGCACCAAGGTACACTCTAATCAACACTCACTGTTGTTTCTTCCTCTTCTTCGAAGTCCCTTGCACTTTTTCCTCTCGCATTTCCTTCCAGAACGTGAACGTTCACGATCACACAAGACTCGACGAAATTCTTCGAGAACGCGAGATGCTCACCGATGCGGAAAGATTGGAACAATCAATGGGACGATTAATAAGTGAGAAACATTCATTATTGGAAGTAATTTAGTATTTTTCATCATTATTCGCGTGAATGGCCATTTTAGTTCCCGAAATCATCACGTTGAGACAAAATGGCGGCGTTGACGACACAAAATGGCGGACTCGTTTGTAGAGGAATTTTAAACTTGAGTTCTATAGTTTACCGATCAGCGTCATCCAATTAATGACTACTAAGTCTATTTTGAAATCTGTTTTATCATGAACATTTCCATTTGGCATATACAGGGTGTCCGGTAATGAATGGATAACCTTGAAATGTCTTATAGTATAACTTATGGCCTTTCAGAAAAAAATACGAAACAATATATATCATAAGTAGTACCTAAGTTACGACTTTTTTTTAAACTCTATTTTTTTGCCTTATTTCACTTTTATGAACTCGACGATCAGAAATTAATGGCTAAAACAACAAAAAACCGATGGAATCGATTCATTTCTGATCGTAGTGTTCATAAAAGTGAAAAAAGATTTAAAAAATTAGATTTTTTTTAAAATCATAACTTTGGTACTACTTATGATATATTTTTCGTATTTTTTTCTGAATGGGCATAAGATATACTATAACACATTTCAAGGTTATCCATTCATTACTGAACACCCTGTATATAATCTAATGGGTTTCATTTCAGCGGACGGTGGCCAATGCATGATTTACTATCCCAACAATACCAAGGATTTCGAGCACATACAGATCCAAGTATGCAAAACCAATTGCTACGATTTGCTCGACAAAAAATAACTTTTTTTTAATCACCCTGTAGATTGTTTTCTACGCACGCACTCTTCGGGAATTCTCATTTGGGTTTGTTTGGGTTTGTTTTTCCCCAAGATTTTAGGCTTTTGTGCATGGAGTTTCGTGGTCGGGCAAGGTTCCTTAATTCCAGGAAATCCGAACATAGGAGTACTCAAGTGGCGAGGAAAATACTTCGCCTTTAGCTCGGCAGAGGCTGCTCGGAAATTTGGAAAGGATCCAAATAGGTATGAAACGATTTGGAAATTTTTTCGAGTACACTCCATAAAAATATTCTTTACTGGGATAAAGATTAAAAATTCTCTATTCGAAGGAATCAATTCCCACCACATACGGAGATAAATGGAATTTGTAGAAAAAATCTAATATCAACCACGTTTATTCTTTCACGATTATTTCTCATTAGGTTCGCGTATGATATTCTGGACTTGGTGCGACAGCGTTACGAGTACGTCCACTTGTTTCAACTCTACGATGATATCGTGTCTATGAAATCTCATGAACAGTAAGTACGTTTCCATCGATATCGAAACATTGAGAAGACTCGAATAAATAATTGGAATAATGCATTTCTTCGATTTTAACTTAAGTCTGGAAAAGTGATAAAACATCTTAATGTTTTATCTTAAAAACATCTTGTTTTATCTAAAAATGTTTTATCTTAAAAAGTGATACAACATTTAATTAATCTTAGCAGATTAATTAAAAATCGTTTGGAAAATTAATAAGAAATTTGTTTGCGAATTGATTAAACCTATTTTAGTTCATTAATTAAATTTTTGTTGGCACATCAGGTCATTTTGTACCTTGGCAGCTTTTTCAAAAAATGGTTTCCGATTTTTTTGTTGCTAATAAATAGCTTTATTTTGTTTTAAATAATGATATTATTTATGCGAAAGAAGGTTCCCATCAATTTTGAATTCGGTCTGTCGGGTCACTTATGGTACCCAAACAAACCCGAAGAAATAATGTGTGTTTACATTTTGCGGTGCTTCGATGCCACGAAACTAAGAGGTTTCCTTTAACGCAAATGGTATTCGAAAAATCAAGAAATTTACAAAATTTACAAAATTAACAAGAAATTTACAAAATTTACAAAATTAACAAGAAATTTACAAAATTTACAAAATTAACAAGAAATTTACAAAATTTTCAAAATCAACAAGAAATTTACAAAATTGTAAAACATGGTCATAAAAAATTCAAAATTGATAAGAACCTTTTCCCCCATCAATATCTCTGTCTATAACAAAATAGAGCTATTTATCGGCGAAAAACAAAAATCGAGACGATTTTTTCCAAAAAGCTGCAAAGTACAGAATTACCGCAAATTACTTTAAAATCATGGAAATACTACCAATATGAATGTTTTGATCTTGAGAATGACACTTTTTTATCAGGACAACCGACAAAGACGGTGTTCCGAAGATTCATCGAGAACAGGGAGTGCAAACGGATTTGCATGTTTTGCCAAGTTACACCGACCGCGATTACTCTCACAGCCTCTGGGAGTACAGAAGACGAGCGCTCAAATTAGTAAAAAAAATATTTTTTTCAAAAATTCGATTTTCCATCAAACCGGTTACACGAATGTTGAAGCGTTGTCCGAATTTTTTCAAGGCAACTATTGTGCAATGCTCCACGCGCAGCACGCAAACGGCAAAATCGCATTTCCGGAATGGAGTTTACGTTCAAGCCGCGTTACCGACCGATCGAGCCATCCAAACGCGTAGGGATGGTCATGCGAATACGACAAAATTGAAAAACTTCATTTTCGGACTTCGAGGTAGAAAGGACACAACGCAACACGCAATGACCCTGATCGACGATGACTTCCCGGAATTGTAGTTTTTTCTCGCAGCTTTGTACAAAAATGTAAATGGAATAATACTTCTGCAACAAAAATTGGAAAATTACGAATTTTACGAGTATCCAAATTTCGTAACCGACCCGGTATATATTTATACGCGATCATACGAGTATTTTCTCGACTGTATATTACCGTAGATTTCCGCTACTAAAGCGAGTCGAAATTCACGTCCGACTATTCGAAAGAGCGATCAATAATGATTCAATGGATGGTATGAGGGTTATAAATAAATTCTCGAATGAAATATTTGACGGTGTTTTTTCCCTTTTTTTTTAAACGCTCACGTACGATTAAAAAAAATGAAAGCAGTACCGTTTAATAAAACACGTTTCGCTTCGAGTACACTCACGGAACGTTGTTGTATGTTTGAAATTGATTTGTTTCTTTTTTTCGATTGTTTCTTGTTTTTTCCTTACGAAGAGAAAATAATTGTTTTTTTTTCACATATTTTCGTTCTTAAATACGATAATCCGGTAAATCGCTTGTTTTTCATTTCCCCCCCTGTGCCAGCTGTACTTTTTTTCCAATCGATTCTCTGGGTGTTAAATTTTCTAATGTGATTTCACTTTGATGTTTTTATTGGTTTACCCCTTCTCGTTCTCTTTCTTTCTCTCTCTCTCTCTCTCTCTCGCTAGTTGGCCATCGAGACTTAGGCCAGCGCTCAATTAATTTATATTCAAAATACACGAGTCTATGTGTGTTTGTTGTGTATGTATATATATTCGTACATACTTTTTACATATATATATATAAATATATATGTTGCACGGATAGTGACGAGAATTTCGTGGCATCGAACTGGATTCGCGTGTTTTTCTTGAAAAAGAGAAATAGAGAGAAAGAGAGAGCGAGAGAGAGCGAGAATGGAGAAATTCGGCGCTGCGCGAAATATATATATATATATTGGAGTCCTTCGTAATAACAGAGGATGCAGCTGGCGCAGAGAAATTCGGGAGATCCGCTGCACGCACACACATCTCGAGTCAATTATTACGTTTACAGTCGTACCTTCCCATACTGAATGCTCATCCATCATCACCACTTTTCAGCATTAAATCTTAAACATTAGGTCAATTTTTACACCAAAATGAACTACTTTACGACGATAATTATTAATTACACGTGAATACAATGAAATTCTTCGCTTAGTTATTCATTTTCATTGTATAATGTAACTATTATACAGAAGAGGTACAGGATGTTGATTTTGCAATGTTTTCTCTCTCTCTCTTTCTCGTGTTTCAATTATTCGTGTTTCGTGTGTTCAAGTTATTTTCCCCGTTGCATTTTTATTTCAATCTCTCTCTCTCTCTCTCTCTCTCTCTTCGTTCCTCACGTTCATCGTATCGCTCTTGTGTTTCCGCCTTTTATCTTCGATTTCCTGATTGTACACCACACTTTACATTTCACGCGAGAGCCAATATTTGGTCGAATAAAAGAAAAAAATAAAAACACGATAAAAGAAACAAAAAAAAAGAAATCTCGTGATCGAGAAGTCATAAATGATCGCTATATAAAATAGAAGTCGAAAAAGAAAAGTATAAACGGTACAAAAAGACGTTTCTTCTTCTCTTCTCTTCACACGAATTTCGTCAACGAATCTGTCTCGTGTTATTTCCGGAGTTCTTGAAAATTGCGTTTTTTATATCCCCAACCCCCTAAGAATTTTTCGTTGGCACAAAAACATTGATTTCTCACAGTGCTTTCATTTCTTCTCGTTTCTGTTGCAACTTACTGTTTCAGTCGTATGATTATTGGGTGAAGAAAAAAACAAATTCTTATCGCCATGACCGGATGTACGGATATACGCGACGAGACAAAATAAACGCGAGCGATCCGAGGCGGAAACGATCCGGCGGGGTTGGAGCCGTTCTACTTTTTTCTGTGAGAAAGTTTTTTCGGAGTAACAATAATGCCCGTAATTAACACACACCGAACATTAGTTTTAGCTTCGGCGCGACGAGGAAAAGAATCGCAAAAAAAAAAAAGTGTAGTTGAAAAAGTATCGTTTGGGGAACACTGGAAGCGATCGTACGACGCGAAACGATCATGTGTCGATGACGAACGAGACTCGCGGGCTCCTCGTTTTTTCTCTGTTTTTTTTTTGTTTTGTTTTTTAAATGCGTTTCGATTTGCAAACTTTTTTTTTTTAATTGAGAAATATGTGTCGCGGCATAAGAGACTGAGAAATGATGCCCATATTTCAGCGTTTTTTTTCGAGTTTTTTGCCATTTTTCTCTATCTCTCGCTTTCTTTCATTTTCACTCTCTCTCTCTCTCTCTCTCTCTTTCTATCTTCCTCTCCTTCGGCATCGTGGAATAATGTTATAATAATGTTATAACTTTGTCAGATTATTTCGGGGCGTGATCATCGTTGGGGTCGCGAACGATTATTCTCTAGTCTACGAAGTGATTTTTGAGGTATTTCATCATACCGAAAGTCCTGAAGCGCTTTATGCCGAATACCTTTATCAGCTCGTCGTCGCAGATCGCAAATTGCTTGTTTTTCGGATCCTGTATAAGGGAAAGAAACAAAATAAAGATACAATTAATAGAATCGTCGAGATTGGGGGATTTCAAATATTCGTTGGTAATTTCAATATAGCTTTAGAACTCAGATAATTTCATATTTGATTCAAATTCGAATTGTTCCTTGTTACGAGCAAAAATACAAAATCTTTTACCTTCGGACTATTAGTTTTGAAAAAATTCCAAATTTACGGACTAACGTAGCAAAACCAAAACTCTAAATATATGATCCAGTGAAAATAAAACTCTACTTCGGTGTTTCCAACTTAATTCGAAATAATAGGAAATTGTCATTTTTTTTCTATTTGATTTACAGGATGAATTAGACATTCGTGGACGAAACATTGATGATTCAACGACTATTAACCCGTTCGGGACTGAGTTTTTGAAATTCAAATTTTGTGTTTTTATCTTTACATTTGGGTTGAATGATGACAAGTTAATGACAAAAAAAAAAATCTCCCAATTTTGAGTTTTAGACAATTGCCATATGGCATCGCTAGCTTTGTTTGGGTTTGTTTGGATTAATCCGTAAATAATCCCGACTCATATTTTCGGCACCTTCCATCCCGACTCATGGGTCGTTTTCGTCTTTGCGTTATACGATCAGTAAAAAAGCTTGAAAAAATCTGAAAAAATTCATGGAGCTTCTTTCAACCTTCGACTCGAAGCCCCAATAGAAATATTTCGAAAAAAAATAAAAAATTGTTACACTTTTATTATTGAAAATCTGAAGGTACGGCACGAAAAATTCCAGCACTTTGAAATTTCGCTTGGGTCGAAAACGAGCCATGAGTCGTGATGAGCTAGTCTTTAATGGTTTAAAGATTAACAAGTAGAAGAAAAAAAACGAACGATTACGTACATAGAGATCTCTCTCTTTGATGATACCCCAGACTTTCTTGACAACTTCGTGTCGTGCCATCTGTTTGGCACCAACGATAGCCGCGAGTTCGGGAGAGAGTGTAATAGGTCGCGTATAACCGCCACCACCTTTGCCCTTTCCAGCTTTTTTCCCCGACGCCGCTTTCTTGGATTTGCCCCAATCTTCGTCGCTGTCGCTGTCGCTTCCCTTCTTTTTGCCCTTTTTCCCGGGCTTACCGACTCCCTTCTTCTGACTCGCTTTCGCCGCTTTTTTTGGGCTGTACTCTTCGTCGCTCGCATCGTCGTCGCTCGCGCTTTCCTCGTCGTCGGACGATGTCTTCTTGCGTTTCGCTGGTGTCGTCTTTTTCGGTGGTCCACGTTTCGCTGGTTTTTTTTCCTCTTCTTCTTCCTCCTCTTCCGAGGCTTCTTCTTCCTCCTCCTCGCCGTCCTCGGACTCTTCGCTTGCCGCCTTCTTCGGCTTCTTCTTGTTGTCTTGCTTCTCTTGTAAGTGTTCTATAACTAAATCGTCCACTTCCTTCTTCCTGTTTAACGAACAGACAAAACATACTTAATACTTTCTTTTTTTTCATTTTATTTATTTATTATTTTTTTTTTTTTTCATTTTTTTCAACTCGCTCTCAGAGCAGCTTTTCCTATTTTTTTTTTAACTGTCAGAGGGGGAACGAGGTGACGACTTATGACAATTCAGTCTCACGCAGAGTCCCTCGTATTGATCTTGGACAAAGGCAATCTTACCGCTGCGCTTTTATTGGCACAGCGATTTTTTCTTGCGATCGAGATGTCGGGAAATCTCGTGCATTTTCACTTCGTCCGTTTTTTTTTTTATATTTATTTTTCAAGCATTCGTGCAAAATCGCGCCGATCGACACGAATAAAAAATTATAGCTTGAGTTTTCTTCGCAATTTTATTATCTTATTATTATTATTAATATTATTATCTTATTATTATTATTATTATTATTAATTTATTATTGTTAATTTATTATTGTTAATTGATTAAGTATTTATTTTATTAATTTATTATTATTCATTCATTATCTTATTATCTTTATTAACCCAAACGTCCAGAAAGAAAAACAATAGCTGCGTTCGCTTCATTTTTTACTCAAGCGGACATCATCCTAGTTTTTTTTGGGAAGACCGGCGTTGCTTTTGTCGAATTGAATTTCTGCCTATTTCTCTTATCTAAAAACGCGTACTCGTCGTTCTTATTCGGATAAACAATTGAACATCCTTCCAACCCAATTTGAAGAGCATTACATTTTCATGCAATATTTTTTTATTTGTTCGTTTCCTTTTGCATAGTCAGTATTTAAATTTGGAATACAAGTGCCTCGGCAATTGTCTAATAATTTTGACGCTTGCGCCAAATATTTTCTCAACATTTTTATCGCCGAAAAAAATCCAAGTGTTTTAAAAAATATGAGTGATAGAATTTTTAGTCACGATGTTTCTTCAAAATATCACTTTTGTAAATACAATAGTCTCCTTCCAAATTTTTCTCAAAAATAAAATATCCAACATTTTTACTACAGAAAAAAAATATTTTTTTTTTATAATGCAGATGTACGACAATTCCCATACCCGCATTATTTTTATCTTAAAACACCCGTTCATACAAACCAAATTCTCTTTGCGAATTCTTCTCAAAAATAAAATATCCATAGTCGATATAAACAAAAAACTTTTTCGTTCCACAATTCCCGCAGTCACATCAATTTTTTTTGTCAAAGTTTCTCTCCGCCGAATACAAAATGAGCTGTTCGCGAATTCTCGCGGAAACGAATATACACCAGAATATATATATTTTCGATATACCTTTCTGTAAGATCAATGTCGAGTTTCTCTTCGATCTGTTGTCTCACTTTTTTAGCGGACATGGTTTTAAGGTCGGCGTCCTTGAGGATGGCTGTAAAAAAAAAAAAAAGGAAATAAGAATGAGACAAAATAAATGGGCGACCAAACGAACGGGAGACTCTCGTGCGAGTGGTTTCGCGAAACGGCCGCCAGGTCGCGTCCGATAATTGATAAGCACGGAAGAAAAAAAAAAAGAAAGAAAACCGAATTCCTGAAAATGCTGAAAATTGATTAGGGGTCGAATGAAAAGAAGAATCAACTTGTACGAGAAAAGTTCATCAATCAGCGGTAGTGTATTGATTTTCCATCGTTGAAGTTGATATTCGTGTAGAAGAGCGACAGAGAAAGAGAGAGGGATGAAGAGAGACGTATACTCGAGGGGAAGCGGAAGTGGGATATTTTGGAGATTCGCTGAGCCGTCTGCTGTTACTGCAGCGAGAGCATACGCATCACCATATACATTTCCAAACCGCCCCCCCCCCCGCCCCCTCAACCATTCTCTCCCTCTTTTGCTCCCTTCTCTGACCGCTTCATTTTCTCCCACTTCGACGTACGCGCGCACGGGACGCGGAGTGAAAAAATGGCGCAAAGGCATAGGCAAAGCCGTGTTACCTATGCCGGGTTGATTCGCCGCGCGCGCGCATGTGCGTGTCTGTGTCTATACACATTCATCACACGCATACGAATATGAGGTTTTTTACCCACTTTCCCGTGGCGGGAAGCGGCGAAATATCGAACACAAATGGCCGCACGCGCGCCACTAGCGCCAACGATCGACCGTAATATTAACGTAGTCCTCTCCTCTCTGCATATAGATGTGCATACACACGTATCTGTTATCGAACAAATGGGGAAACCAAAGGCGTCCTCTGGTCGTCGGATCAAACAATCGCATTCTACGAGTAACCGCAAAGTTTCGCTTTCTTTTCTCGGTCCAACGGACGACCGTTTGATTTTTTTTTTCTTTCCATCGAACGATGAAAAATATCGCGAAGTTTTTTTTTTTCCCGCCTCCCGCGTATATGCGCAAAAGAACGCGCGCGCGCGCGCAAACTCGTTAAATTTATGATCGTAGAAAAAAGGAAAAAAAAATGGCTGCCGCGGGAGAAATCTTAATGAAAGATATTAAAAATGGATTTCTCGAAAAGAAATTCGTAATAGGCGCCACAGTTCGGATACGGGCCTTAACAGAGAATGCGTGATTCGAGAGGGGGTTGACAAAAAAAAAATGGCGTCCGCAAGCCCGGGAACGGACAAACGTCGCGACACGCCGAGGCAACGAAGCAAATTTCTCCATTCTTTACTTTCCTACAGTCGGTTTTCTCTAGTTTCTGACGGAGCATCGCGCCAAGTGTGAGCGAGACGGAGTATCGATACTAAGGATACTCGTACATTCTTTTCGCGTAGATGTAGGCACGGAAGGAAAAAAAATCAACGTCGTACGTCTCATTTACGCGCCTCCGATATACATGGACGCCACGCACACGAGTTTACACGCACATATACACAGGGACTCGAGAAACGCGCGTAGCGCCACTCTCAACACAACGCAGTCGAAAGCCCCATTTTTTTCAACGCTATTTTTCACCGTAAATTCGTCAAAAATCGTTCATAGCTCGGAAAGGGATTAATTTTCTCATAAAATAAAGAATTTATTGTACGAAAGGGTTTTTCCGTAGAGAATTGGGTTTGGGAGATGCGTAGATGAGACGAGAGCGTATTTCGAGTGTAATGGCCGGCGTAGGGCACGCCACTCTCCGAGCGGGCGCACACACGATACGCGTTTCCAGTATACAATCTCACCGTGTATACCTCGCGACGAAAACGAACAGCGAATACGATAAATTTTTACCCGACACGAAACATCGAATTTCACGAAAAAATAAAGATCGAATTTCGGGGAATATTGTAGAAGGAATCCGGATGGATCGAATGGCGTATTATCAGTAGATTTTTTCTTGACTTACCGGCGATCTCCTTGCGGAGCTCGTCTTGTGAAATATCGGCCATGGCTTTTGTAGAGTAGTTGCTTCACACTGTGCGTTCTGCTGCCAACTGAGACGATGTGCCGGCGCTCTCGACTCCCGTAGCGCGTCCGTGTGTTTCGAACGTACACTCAGCGACAAAATTTTACTCACTGGCCGCATCATCACTCGAGCTTTGGAATTCGAATAACTTCTCAAAGCGACCTTTCACGAAAAAACTGTATACACGAAATTGTATCAATATTTTATGCTCTACAATTTTTACGTAACGCCCCACACGTTTTAATGCGATCTCGCGATTATAATCCGTTCGCGAGATACGACGATGAAAAAAACTTTCCTTCGTGACTGTGAACGAAGCTACTTGCTAGCAGGCCGCCGGTGGCGTCCTGCGGTACAGTCCCGCGCGCTCAACGCTTCCTTATACCCGCCAATAATTCACCTTTGACGAAAAATAACTCGACAACGAGTTCACGAAAAGCAACACAATATTGACCGAATCGTGACAACTTTTTATTCTCTACAATTTTCTCATGACGCCCCATGCACAATATTGCAATTTAACGAAGCCATTTTCCATTCCGATCATTGTTTCACCGTTTATTCTTTGCTGTTAGTGTACAACAACGAGGAGATACCCCTCCCCTACAAAACCGTCGTAGCGCGCGGCCGATACAGCGTTTTCGTTGTAAGCATCAGAGATCCCTCTACATATAAGCCCCGCGCACGAATCGCGTCATGTGACAAATTATTAACTCGCGGGTTTTGTTTTGAACCGTGTTGATTTTTCATAACTAGCGATGAATCTTTTTCTTCATTTATCTCAGTAACTGTAAAGCATATGCGGATCCGAATAATTTTTTTTGTAACGATTTGTATCGCCGTGTCATTATTTCGCGCCGTTTGTGCTCCATTTTGACACGTGTGTCATCTTATGGGAGTGTGTAATTGGTCGACGAGAAATTCGCATTTTCTGAAAAAAAAACTTTCCGCTTTTGTCATTGACGAAACATAACAACATCGATTTTTGTTAGTGACGGAAAAATAGTACGAATAAATAAGTAGATGTATATGCAACTTTTCGTTTTGGGTCAATCGTGCTAAGATTCGACGCCGATCTTTTTTATTCCCATTCAATCCTCTCCCCCTCGTCGGTTGCTCTCCGCAGAGTTGCACACACCCCCCGCTTTGCAAAGCTACCACATTGCCGGGGTGTATAGTACAAGCAAGGGAAGGAAATTATCGGGCCACGGGGCATTCCGTTTTTCGTCGTGACTGTCCCCCGGAGACGCTAGCAGTGCCACTGGCGGCAAAACTTTATAAGCTCGTTGCGCGCGGCTAGTTTTATTCTCTCTTTCCTACTCTCTCCGAGAAGCATTGTCGCTCTACGCTAGAGTGAGAGGGACACGGTCGCGCGGGGTACAGCAACCATCAAAAAGAATCGTACGATATTGCGAACAAAGGCAATTTTGAAAATCAATATCTCGAAAACGACCGAACGAGAAGCGATAATTCGCGGAGCAAATCACGTTTCTATTTCATCATCTAAATTATCGTCGCTATAGACCTAGAGAAAATTCGTTAATGCAACGTAGCCCGGACGAAGCGTCATTGAATCCAAGGTTAACATTTTCCAAATTGACTGTACAGCCGGTACGGACAAGTAACTTCATTTCAGAACTTCCACCTGGACAAGCCTGTAAATTTGATTTCATAATTATCACAGGAGTCCGCGGCTTTTCTTTTTAACCGTCATTTTATTCACTTGTTCGATCGTTCTTTGGCGAATTATGAATAACGCAACTTAGAGGACGCTAGTGAACCGCCACAGGTGTTTGAATCGGCGTCAATATGGCGGCCATTGACCGATGCTCTCTGCGCATACGTTGTACATAGTATCGAACATATGCACATGCATATGTATGTATATATACGCGAACGTATATATATATATGCCAGGCACATTTATCCTTCTAGAAATGTGGAGCTCACTACATTACAATCCACGTATGGATTCATAGCATGTAAAAAACAATTGTCGTCGCAAAACGACAGTTCGAAGAAATGACACGCGATACGATCCTGTCTCGCGTTTCCGAAATAAATGACTCATTCAAAAAAATTCAAGGCATATATTCTAAGCGTGCGATGTCTGAGACATATTAAGAAGAGAATATCGTTTCGATACATCGAAGAAACGCCGTTGAATAAAAAGAACAAATTTTACATTAACGTTTTATTAATTAATTATATATATTGAATCCTTAAGGAGATAGAAATTCATCAGGATATTGTTTCCGGAACCGTAAGCGCAATATTTTGCTCTCGACTCATTTACCATCTGTCGGTATTTCGTCGAAACTTTGCCAACTGCTGTAAGATGGCGCCACGCTACGTTTCAACGTGGGTGCACAGTCGGGATGAATACATGCGATCATTGCCCGGATAGAACACGATGCAAAGGTACGTCCACTCAAAACATGTGAATCCGTAACAATTATGATGCCCAGAAATTCGTTATCCTTGTTTTGATTACGTACTTGGCTAAATAGAACTGTCCTATAGCTCTAATATTTTTTTCAAGAATAAAGGATAAGGGGGAACTCGGTCGAAAAAAAAAGAAACAAAAAACGATAAAGGTGAATTTATATACTGCCTTTTTCGTTGCTTTTTGGAAAAGTGAATTCGCGTCTTTATATTTTTTTTATTTCGTGAAGCGTGTAACGCAAAGTAGCATAGAAAGGATGCGGAACTGTAGATTTTCATTTATTTTTGTCGTATCGAAAGTCCTTCGGCTTCTGAAAATCCGCGTTCGACGCGCTTCGTCCGTCGCGTGTTCCCAACTTCGTCCCAACTTAACTTTGTTCCGTCAGTCGGCGATAGGGATGGGCAAACGAAAAAAATATATCGATATTCGATATATCGATATTATTCAAAGCTATCGATATATATCGTGTAAAAATATCGATATTTTGATATATCGATGTTTATCGATATATATCGAAATATTTGCAGATTGTCAAAGTATAGTGGTGTCAATCATGTCAATAAATTTTATTTCTGTTTTAGACAGAGAGAGCAGAACCCATACAGCCGATTTACTCATTCATACATTCATTGCTTTCTTTCTAGGCCGCGTTCGCAAACAAGTTAAATCTGTTAAATTCCCTCGGTAAAGTGTTAAGTGAAGGACAGCTTTATGCAAAACATTACTGTCAGGTAATAAATACCGAATTTGATATCCGGAAAAAAATATCGATTATCGATATATCGAGATTTTAAATATCGACGATAATTATCGATTATTTGTTGAAAAACTATCGATATTTTGATATATCGATATTTTTTCCTCAAGCCTATTTGATCCTAAGTACTTCATAACATGTCCGACAGAGTGCGCCACTTGCATTGTCGCGCTGCAAAATCGTTTCATGGCCATTCCTTCTTTCCGGCTTCTTATCAATGCTCGCTTCGAATACATCAATTACAGTCGACAACTGCCCGATAGTTTCCGACGGTTACTCGTTATACACCCCTCATTTCAGAAGCTTTCCGCCGTCTGTATTGTCGACCGAAAAATGATGACTTCAGACGCGGCGAAAACGATGCTTTTCCTCGGCCGATTTCTTTCCCAGGAAATAATGAATCATAAGACCTCACGAAACGAAACTTGCTCTCGTAAACAAGATTGGCATAAATGATTGCATCGCTCAAATGTCAGATACGGGCATTTCGTCGAACTACGTTTCTATCGCCCGTATCGCGAACTTTTAATTCGAGAAAATGGTGCTGCCATCTATAGTCGGCGTGTATCGAATTTCCAATACATATATATTTATGCAATTATTCAATCCACGGCTCTGCCGCGTATTCCGGACAAATTATCAGATGTCAAAATCGAAAAATTACCCAAAAGAAATCGATAGGAAAAAGTCACAGTGAATTTTCGGTCGTTGGATGTTCGCGTAACATCGTTCCAAACATGGAGACTAGAGTAAAGGAGTGGGCACAGCGTGATTTAGAAGTGAATACGAAATCCGTGTCTCTTGTGGTGGCGCTGCAGTCGAAAATTTCAAAGTCATATAAATAATGTATATATATAATTCAAAGTCAAATTCAGTTTTCTCGTGACGGCAACTATCCATTTCCTGCGTTGTTCATATTTCCAAGACGTGCTTGAGAATCGATAAAACTTAAATTTACTGTTTCTGCCAATATTACTTGCAATTTACAACGCAACAACGGCTGTAACCCATTTTTGGGGGAATAATGCGATTATCATAACAGATTGCTTCAACATAACAGATGACAGAGCCCACTTCGTTTCTACTTTTTGCCACCATGAGCGCTGCGATCGATTATGATACCCCCACCTAGTACTTCGCACCCAGCGAATACAGGTCTACAAACTGTAATGCTGGTTGCCACGAAAAAAACGTGTCGCTTAGCGAAGACCGTGTCGCTTAGCGAAGACGAATCACTAGTTGGCGCTGTGGTTCCGTCACCCGCATACCTAACCTGAATTACGACGAGCAACGGAGTGAACTGTTAGCATGTGTCTCAGAATCGCGCTGAAATTGTAGTTTTCTCGCTATTCCGGCAATAGATCAATTGCAACTGACCGACGTCGTTTGTGAAAAACATTTCGACGACGAAAATATTTCTCGAGAATGGGTCAAGGGAACACGAAGGTGGGAGAGAGATAGAGTAATACAAGCATGGCCGACTAGCACTCTCTCTGTCTGACCCTCACCCCCCCTCACGTCGCGCCGGGTATTCCGATTGCAGCGCCAATGTTTTCAATAAGCGAACTACCCCCTCCACTCGAGTTTCTAGACCTGTATGTAAGACCGTGCTCTCGACGTGCTCACGCGCTCGTTTATAGTTCTCCGTGTAGATGGCGTTGCCCTACCAACTGCTAATGATCGCCCAACGAATATACTCTTCAAGATTTAATAATAGAATCAAACAAAAGCGCATACATGGTTAACAATTTCTGAAGATTCGATTTTCTCCGTGCGGACGAAATAATTAACGCGAGACAAATGTGTGCGCTTTTATATGTATAAATACACACATCGATCGATGCTTATAAAACTGTCGGTTCGCAATCACGAAAAAGACAGCCAACGAGGAACGTTACGATTCGTAACTCGCTCGTTGAATAACCCACATTTATCGACAATTCAAAGGAACAAAATAAATTACTAATTGCAAATTGATTAATTATTTATTAAATTATTTCTCCTAATCGTGGTTGGTTTCTATAGGTCGTTCCAAAAATCGCCATCGCGACCATCAAGAAAATTGCTTGATGTGAAACTCCCCCTGAAAATGTTACGAAAATTTGAGTACGAAGTTTGGTGAATTTTTGAAACACACGTTGAAGAATTCGTTAATTTCTATTCAAGTTTCATTTATACTGTAATTTGACTGTCAACAATGAAACAGAATAATCGAAGAATGTTATTAAGGAATATACGATCAACCTTTGTTGCAACTGGGTTCGCCCTCGCGACACGCGCATTCCCCGTTTTTGCACTCCATCTCGTTGGGATGGTTCGCATCGACGAAACACTCGTAGTCTTTTTTGCACGGCATGTACAAACCTAAAAAAAAACCGGCCAAGTGCGAGTCAGACCGGCGCACGAAGTACCATTAGCCGAAAAAAAACAAAAAAAACATGTTTTTTGTATGGGAGCCCCCCTTAATTTTTAATTTATAAAAATAATAAAAATAATAAATATTTATAAAAATAATAAAAATTATTATAATCGTTATCAAGAATAATTATTGTGAATAATTATTCTTGATAACGATTATAATAAGTTTTATTATTTTTATAAATATGATTTATACTATTATTCATAATATCCAACAAAATGTCGACTGTAACAATAATACGTATATTAAAAATAACAAATTATCATAAATAATTTATAAATCATAAATTGATTTTATGTTTACAATAATAATACTGATAAACTTATGATTAATTTGAGTAAAAAATTCAACTAAAAAATTGGTTTAAATACTACTACGTACCTCAAGGGTTAAAGTTTTTGATTAGATAATATTAAATTATCGGAAAATCGTGTAGTTTATTTATTTATAAAGAAAGTTTAAGAAATCATGAAAAATATTTCAGTATAGAAAATTATTGATTATTAATTGATAATTATTTAAAATCTGTAATGTTAATAAAAATTAATATGTATAAATTATGTAAATTATCATTTTTAAGGTGATGAATTGACACATCGTTTACTTTCATCGTTCCTTTTTCCCTTCTTTTTCACACACGACATTTATCAGAATAGAAACGTTGCAGGATGCAGGTATCATTATTGTATAGTATCTTATCGTAAAAGGTAAAAACTGGCTTTCCATTGAACACACATACCCCGCTTTTTTAAACACGTGCCGGTCTCATTAACGAAATGATGATCAGCGTAACAACTGCATTTATTATCGATACAAGAAGACAGTTCCATGCTGTCCCTGCAATCCTCTGTACGATAACAAGCATCCCCAGGTGCTTTTGGTCCTAGAAAATATTTGTGTATCCAAAATGATTTTTTTTTTCGCTGCATCGCGAGGAAATTTAAATTATGCGAATGAGTCAATAAAAAAAAACCTAAAGTAGCAAATTACAATTTAATGCGAAAATGATGTTTTTCATTGTTTTCGATGCTTTTCTCAGATTGGATTTGTCGACAAGTTTCGGCTGTTTTCTTAAAGCAGGACGACCATTTCCAACCTCGAAAATGATGGGTTTCTTATGATTTTTTTTTCTTTGGACGGAGTCAACATAGAAATTTGGATCTTTAAATATGTTTTGTTTCGTATTTTTATTTTTTGAAAAAAAATATGTACACGTTTTTTTATGCAAATTGCCTATCGTCTGTATCAATGTTTAAAACAAGATTTCAAAAAAAAAAAAAAAATGCTGCTGGAGTCTTCCCTCACGCTGTAATTATCGGGGGAAAAAAACTCAAAATGATTCTTAAAGACCCATTCACTGTCGGTGAACCACGATTTTTGAAATTGTTGCAAAATTCAGCAAACTTTTTTTTTCAGCAAAATTTTTGCAAATTTCATGAAAAATCACGAAATTGTCTTTATTACGTTGCCTTTTCCTGAATTTTGCACAAATTTCAAAAATCGTGGTTTTTTTTGTTTTGGAATTTTTTTAGTTTTGGAATTCAAAATAATATTAAAGTTTATTGTAACGAAGATGAGTGACAAATTTCATCGAAATCTTTGTAAAAGTTTCGGCGTTATCACTCCAGCAGTTGGGAAAAATATAATTTTGAGAAAAACGCGATCAAAGTTGCAAAGCTCTGTTTACTTGTCACGAACGTTCTTGGCGTCTTTTTGGGAAAAATTCAACAATTTTTGGAATTTCGCTGTAAAAAATTAAACACAATATTCTTGAAGAATCGAACAATCAATTTATGGAGAAAAAAATCGATTTTTCCAAATTTGTAAATGATCTCCCTGCCTTAATTAAAAAAAAAAGAAAGTTCTAAAGAACCAGTCACGATATTTAAATAAAAAGAGACAAAAATAACGTAACTCACTCGTAACACAATTAGACGAGTTGTTAACGTCGATCATGAAATCATCTTTGCAGGTACAAACATTTTGACGACATTCGGCGTTCGCCATGCTCTGGCATTCTCCATGATATTTGGAACCGCACGGAGCTCCTAGAGCTATTGCAAAACGAAAAAAAAAAAATAACGAGCATCATTAATCCCGATTTATTCATCATCCACTGACCACTTATCGCATTTTTTTTAGTTTATTTAGTTTTACTTTATTTGGGTAAAAAAAATATCCATAATTTATAGGAACCTTCTCCCGCATCAATAATGTCATTATTTATAACAAAATAAAGCTAAGGCAATAAAATTAATCAGAAAAAAAAACTGGGGACGATTTTTCGAAAAAGCCACTAAGAATTACCAATAATGGATTTCTTTTTACTACACCTAATTTTTTTTCTCGTTCGCAAAGTTCTCGAGTGGCGTGAAAAAGCACACGGTTAATCGTCACCTATACGATAGACGTCGAGAAACTTTTACTCGTTCTAATCTTGGTGTGAGTCAGAGAGGTGTCTCTCCGTCGACATTCTCATCGTGAATCAGGCCAAGCAAGCGTCTCGTAACGCCTAATCGTTGTGCATTATCTTTCTTTTGTCGATTTTTTTATTTTTATTTTCCCCGTTTCTAATAAATTAACCTTTTACGTCGTCACGAGATCATCAAAGCAATTATTCGCTAATGGTTGTTTAATCGATGAGGCTTTAAAAAAAAATGCATGCAAAAAAAAAATGCATGCAAAAAAAAAATTACGATTCCGACGAATCGAAGAAATTGCAAAGTGCTTCGATTTGATGCATCAAGAAAACAACAGCGGGACGTTTATCGAGAAATTTCAAATATGCAATAACTTGACTTTTATCTAAATTCCAAATTATGAGTAAGCGTGCAATTATCATCGACCCACTACCGTAAAACGATTTTTATCTTCGATGTTTACATTTTTATATTTGACAATTTCTGTGAAGTGTACTCACTTACGTGGCACCTTGATAAATCGAGACTAGGCGCGTAATACGTTTCGCACAGACAATATTGTTGATTCTTGCAAAACGCGTTTTTTATGCATTGTTTATCCCGCGTACACGGGTCCCGGATTTTCCTTGTGCCTGAATCCGATTCGACTGAAAAGGAAAAAAAAAACGTCGTTTTTCACATTGTTAAGATTTATTTTGAAACCTAAAACGGTAACCTCGAGTGAAAAACCATCACAAGCGATTCGATTAAAAAAAAATCATTTTTACGATTTTTTAATGTTTTTCACAATTTACCTAATTTTTTACTAACTATTTTTACTTCAAACAGAATCTTCAGGCTTACGTAATTCTGCATTAAAAAACGAAAAGAATGAACCCAAGTTGAACGTTTTTCGTGAAATTTTACCGAAAATATGAATTTTGCAAAAATTGGGGTGTTTTATCACTTCAAGTTACCACAATAACTAAAAAATAATAAGTTTATCATTTTACGGTTAAAATTTAATTATTTTTGATTTACTGAATTATTTCTTATTTTTCCCTGTTTTTATTGAAATAACTTTTTCCCGATTTTTTATTTTTTCAATTCGTTATTATCATTATTGATATCCATGTTTTTATCACTTTCTTATTTTTAGTGAAATCGTATTTATTATTATTATCGATACTACTCTTATCACGGTTGTTTGTCATGTTGAATTATTAATGTTATTAGCATCATAATTATTATCAAAAATAGAGACATTCTGCAATGCTCGTAACAGATTATATTCTGAATAAATCTTTTGTAATATGGGTTTTATATATCGAGGATATTGCACGTCCTTGATTTGTCTCTGCATTGCTTATTATTATTCTTATTTTTATTGCCGTTATTGCTATTTTATAGCTATTTCATACTGTTACGAATTGAGTTTTATTGTTGCAGACGACGCACATCCGTAACTTGTTATTATCATTATCGACATCATCATTATTATTATTATCATTATTATCATATAATTTCTAGACCGGAACCGTGATACTGGACGTCAGTCAAGAGCTTTCCTAATACCTGGTGTCGTCCAGTACAAAATGCGATAAAGAATATTTTTTTTGTTTTCTTGATAAACGAAATTTTTTTTAAATTGCACATAACAGCATAAAAAAATATTTAAAAACTGTATTCCAATATTTATCATTATTATTATTTTTGAGCTTATTATTTAGAATAAGTTTTGGAAAAATTAAATTATTATTAATAATATCAAGTTTATAAATTTTATAAAATGTATTCTAACAATTATCATTATTATTAATATTCTGAGTCAGGAAACAATAAAACTAAGAAATAAAACTCGAGCATTGACGAGTAAACAATAAACACAATCATTGCACTGGGAGAGCGAAGTCTCTCTTAAGGGCATGACGAACATCGACATAGCCTCACAAATGTTCGAAATCGGTTTTCTCGGCGTCGATTAAGTTTACGGCGAAAAATCAAGCATCAATCTTTGTAGAAGTCATTGAGACAGAAATATATGCTTGAAGTTTACGATAAAAATGTTTCGTCCTTGAGAAATTGCGATTTAAAAATTTCGACTATCTCTCTTGCACACGAGATAGTTGAAATTTTTGAATCGCAATTTCTCAAGGACGAAACATTTTTATCGTAAAATTCAAGCATCTATTTCTGTCTCTATGAATCTTACAAAGACTGATGCTCGATTTTTCGTTGTAAAATTACTCGACACCGAGAAAACGGATTTTGAAAATTTGTGAGGTTATGTCGATATTCGTCATGCCCTTAATTCCTCTGTTTTATTTATTTGCAAAAACATGTTCGTATCTTCTTCTTCCAAGGAACTTCCAGTCCACTCACCAGTCTGAGATTTAATCGTGCTCGCAATCGCCGCGACGAGAGCGAGACAAAACAAAAAACTTTTTCGTAACATCGAATCGAAGGACGAGGAACGTCGTTTCTGTTGGTTTCTTTTTTTTTTTAAGTTTTTTTTTTCGAATTTAAACGCGTTTCTATCTTTCGTTCTCGACAGTTTGAGAAGTACGACTAAATGCTGGTTGATTATAGAGCGAAGATCTCGAGGTGCGGACCCGATGAGTCTACACCCTTATCAGACTCCTTATCACACCGAGCATCGATACAGATATATTTTAACCGCTAATAATTGTAAAAGGGCGTAAGAGCATAACGGGCATGAGTGTACCGCAGGGACAGTGGGATTGAGACGTTTTCTGACCCAGCCTTACCTGGATCGTCCAACGGATGTTATCACGGCCATTTGTCGAATCCTCGAAATCGCATCGAAAATTACGAAGTGTGCAGAAAAGAACGAATCGAATGGTCTCTCATCCAGGAATTCATGAATTTTAGAAATCGTGCAACCGATTGACGATTGGAGTCAGATACTTGATTTTTTCAAAATCTTGATACCTATAGCATTTATTATCAACAAAAAATCAAGGTTAATTGACAAACATTTTTTTGGAGGTTGTTCAAAAAAATGTTGCAAAAAAAACGGCAGAATCTCTCGTCTTATTTTTCATTTATCGTTACGAAAAAGTTCCTGTGTTTTTTTTTTCGTTCTCGTCGCGACGATTGCAAACACGAATGAATCTCGGATTTTGATGAGTCGAAGCGAAGTTTCTTGGAGGAAGCGCATATGAAAATATACAAAAGTCACGCAACGTGACTTGTGCCTTTTATTTTCGGTGAAGATCGTTTTTAAATACGTATGTTTTTTTTTTCTTTTTTTTTAGTTATCTTTATCTTTACTTATAATAAAATTGTAACAGACCGATGTCGGTACATTGAAGATATTTTTTAAAAAATTGATACGGGGGGTCTTTATTAAAGCAACAGAAGCCAAATCAACAGTTTTTAGAATTTTTGTCTGTCTGTATGTTTGTACGCGCATCATTCAAAAACTACTGCATGGATTTAAATGAGGTTTTCACCGCTCTACTTCTAGATGCCTAACTTAAAATATAGGTTATAGTTTACAACGTAAAAAGATATTGTTAAAAATTTTTAAATTCTTTAATGTTTTGTTTGGGTTTGTTTGTTTGGGTTTTTTTGCGTCATACAACAAAACAAACCCAAACAAACCCAAACAAAAAATATTGTTCACCCACAAATTGTTCACCCACAAGTATTGAAAAATTAAACTTAAATGAAACGTATGCTGTCTTTTGTTGTTCATTTCTCACCCATGCAACCACAGCGAAGCGTTGCAAGGCACAGCTAGTGCTCGAGAAAAATATTTCAATATTTTTTCGAGCTGTTTGTATGAAAACACTTTTTATTCCGAATGTTTACTCAACATGGGTTATTTTGTAACGCAAATAAAAAAAAATAATTATTACAAGTGATAACGTTTATTTTGAAATGTGCATTTTTGTCGAATGTAAAAGCCGCGAATAATTGTCCCGTGAAAATTCATCGTGTTACCAGCTAGTGAAACGAAGCCTAAGGGAAGCCGAGAGTACAAGAGGGTCGTCAGTCTGACCCAATTTCAAGAATAAAACGGGTCTGGGTTATCGTTATCGCGCCACGATGGATCGATTTCACGAGCGGCATCGACGGAAATGGCAAACTCTCAACGGTTAAAATAGGTTGGGCTTGTGTCTTCAAGGTTAAATTTCAACCCCCCCCCCCCCCCACCCCAGCCAAAGCTGATCGTGCCATATTTTTCGTTGTTTCCTCTCTGAGAAACGTAGAAAACTCAGGAAACTTCACTTTTTTCTACGGACAATGATAATCCTGAAAAAACAGTCAATTAGTGTACGACAGGTTCGTCCTGGCTTTATTAATTCGCGGAAATGAGAATACTGATTGACACGTCCTGACTACCATGTAGGATGCTTTTATTTGTTGAGTTAATGCATCAAAACTCGTACGTTCGTTGGACGGGTCGTTCTTTTTTTTTAACCTACAATAAAACGACGTTTTTCTGTTTTTTTTTGGTTTTTGAACTGGGGTAAGATGGTCGACAATGAATCACCTAAATTTTCAAGAGCTGTAACTCTACTCCTGGGGGCCCTATATACTTTTTACTTCTACCTGTAGATAATTTAATTGGCTACATTGAGTAGTACTTCATTTTTGTTAAAGTACCATAACTTTTAATGTTTTTATTTTTTTTTTATTTATTGGGAAATGATTCACTGTGTACACTCAGTGGTACTCGATGAACCGGGGGCTGGTACACAGTGAACCGCATGTGCAAACAACGAACCATGCCAATAACCAAAGCATTAAAATTATTGGAGTAAAATAAATCTTGTTGAATTAAACTCAGGAATCTATTTAACGTACCTATATATTTGTAGTTACAATCAAAAAGCCTAATTTTTGGCAAAAAAAAAAGGTACACAATATCGAAAAACATTAATAATTAACGTAAATTTCTTATATATCCACAATTAGGTTTTTACATAGGTAGGTACTAATCAACAGTCAAGTTTGTAAGTAACTAGAAGTAGGTAACATTTTTTGAGGTTTCTTCTCTCAAAGTGGTTCATTCTGTACCACGACATAAAAATGTTGAGGGTAAGTAGCCAGATGCACAAACACGAAGTGCTTAACGAAACTATCTTAAGTGAAAGCCCAAAAAAAAACAACAAATTTATTGATCCAATTGATATCCAGCTACTATTTACACAAATAAAATGAGACGAAATTTTGGTTACCTTATTTTTACACAATTTTCGCTCCAAAAATACAAAAAACAGGCGCGCGTGGCCCCCTGCGCCACTAGCTCGCTTTCGATTAGGGAGGGATGAGGGCCCCTCAAAGACGTTTTATTAATGCAATTTGCACCAAACGGCGAAATCGCGTTTCTGAATTATTTGCATGGTTCATTCTGTACCACTGGTTCATTGTTGACCATTCGACCCTACGCATAATTGTGACTTCTGTGGGTTTTGAAAAAAAAGTTGGTTCTGTGTTTTCATTAGGACTAATTAAAGTTTCCTTTCCGGCTGAGAAAAATTCGTTCTTTAACGTCGGTTTTTTAAAAAATAGTGTATCAGAGTGGACTTTTTCTGCGGAGACCACATTTCGGTTTACAACTCTGTAACGGCATTCTACGGAAAACGTATAAAATATGCTGGTTAGAGAAAATGAAAAATTACATAATATTAATAGATAAGAAAATATGGATAATTCGAAACGAATTAAAAAACCGTAAATATCAATACTCCAACGAGATGCCATGATAAGACGAAGGACAGACTATTATAGGTTAAAAAGAAGAACGCAACGGTTAGAACGCCCAACATAACCTAACAAAAATCGAGCGTGACGACACACGAAGCATTCGTGTGACAAAAGACGCGCGCTCTCCTCCCACCAGTTGCAAAACGTTCAGTCCAATTTACTCTTACAACAATCGCGAGAAAATATTTTTCCAAACGACGCAACGGTACAAAAAATGTATACGACTGAATATCTCGACGCGAAACGAGGAGTGAAAAAGACAAACAATGCGCGCGCATCTTCCGGTGTTTAGCGATACGTTGTGTCAGCACCTCGTACGTAAATCTTTTTTTTTTCTCAATCAACGCGAATTACCCGTCACTACGCGTACAGTATGTACAGAAATGAACAGATCGGAAGTAATAATAAAACTTCTATCATAATGCTGAAGTTTGCAGCGTTGGAATGTAATAAAAGTCGAAGTAAGCTTTATTTAGTTTCCAACAGATGGCACTACTAGTGTGAACGACGTACACGATTTCACTACCGTGTCTTATGTTTCGAAGCCCTAACGGCCATCTTTCGGGTTAAACGAGTAACATTTCGTAAGAGTGTAAACAACGTATTATTCCGCTCTAAATGCGTCTCGTTTTATGTATCAAATTGCGAACCAGAAAACACAGTAGTGATTTCGCTGTATGAAGGCCATAAGTCACATATCAGAGTAGGAAAAAAACGCGTTTTTTTTTTTAAAAAGAACAAAACATCGTTTTTTTTCCCCGAAAAAAAAACATGTTTTGATCTTTTTTTTGAGAATGTTTTAATTGACATGTTTTAATCATGTTTTAAACATAGTTTAAAACACTTCTTTTTATATAAAACTAGCTTTTGCCCGTGGTTTCACCCTCGTAGTTCCTGTTCCCGTGGGAATACGAGGATAAAATATAGCCTATGTTACTCCATGATAATGTATCTTTCCATTTGTGGGAGAATTTTCAAAATC
>JAPYZJ010003838.1:0-15147 GCA_030522765.1 Ophioninae sp. B BG-2022a | reverse complement strand
AATTTCAAAGTTGGACCATCGATTTTTGCCAATTTTTCCATACATACCCCTTTGCCTCTTTTTTTGCCATTTTTCAAGTGGACTTTCCGGGGAAACTAAGCGAGATATCGATATAAATCCAACGCCATTATTTAAGTCAGGCAAAAACCTTTTCCAAACACACCAAATAAATCTCCATCGCATAGAAGAAGCCTACCCTACGACCTTTCGAAATATCGTGATTTCTGAGATTCTGGAGAAGTGGCCAGGGAAGACGAAAAAATTTTTTCCCATTTTTAAACTCTTAAAAGGGTCTATTCAATCGGAAATTTTCTGCTGATTACGAATATGCCCGAGATTTTGCCGAAAGTGCAACATTAGACTAGGAAAATGCGAAAAACCTTTGTAGAATATTTTTTCGACATTTTTCCCTACAAACGGAGAGTTGAATGCAAACCAAATTGTGGATTTATCATCAAGGTATAAAAATCCATCGTCATAGACCTGCGATATGACACTAAACGTCTCCAGATAATAATTATTTCTCGGCTAAGTCAGCTGAAAGGGCGCGCTTGATTGGCTGCCTTGAAAAATTAATAACAATTCAGGGGTTGATCCGGCAACCATACATGCTGGTATCAATCGACTCAGAATTTCACGCCCAAATCCCCATTTTACGGATGACATTCTTACGTGTATGTATATTAAAAAAAATATATACTGTATATTAAAATTATATATTAAAAAAAATATTTTAAAAAAATGTATATTAAAAAATTAATATATATTAATATTAATTTTGTATTTTAAAAAAATTTTAAAAAAATATTATTAAAAAGTTATATTAAATTGTATATTAAAAAACTGTATATTAACTGTATATTAAAAAAAATAATAATAAAGTGACAGAAGCGGAGTCAAAGTAAAAGCAACTGAAACGTAAAAACAAGAGCTCTTTAAAAACGAAAAAAAATGTAACTAAAAAAATGTTTATCGCTACGAGTATTTCCGTATACCCGTGAAAGAAGATCCATATGAAAAGTACGATAGTACGAGTAAGCAAGAAGTAATAATAAGGACACCTACTTACATCCGGAATAAACGGTGGTTCCGCCATACCAGCTTCGACCCTCTTCCAGTTCAAGCATTGATAGAAGCCGTGCAGTTTAACCTCTTTGGCTCCGTGTCTACCGCTTTTACATCCCAATCGATGCTTCGGATTTTTCTTCAGCAATTGTTGGCACAAGTTCTTCGCGTCTTCGGTAAATTTGTGAGAGTATTTTTCTTGATCCTCTTTGACGCGTCGATCGACTTCTTCGCGTTTGACTTTTTCCTTTCGTGCCCTGAAGGGAGCTTGACCTTCGATCATTTCGTAAAGAAGACAACCGAAGCTGAACCAATCAGGTGAGAAAGTATATTTTTCATTGTCGATAACTTCCGGTGCCATGTAACCAACCGTACCGACCCGACCTCTGACCATATCGCCCTCCATTATTTCAACGGCTAAACCGAGATCCGATATTCTCACGTGACCATGATCGTCGAGCAATATGTTTTCCGGTTTGCAATCACGATAAACGATACCCTGACGATGAAGATGCTCGAGACCACAGGCAACTTCAGCCGCGTAAAATCTCGCTCTCGCTATGTCGAATCCTGGCTCACCTCCCATATTGTATATGTGAAACTTGAGATCACCCCCGTTCATAATCGTTAACACCAGACACAAAGCGTCCTTCGTTTCGTAAGCGTATGCCAACGAAACAACGAATTTCGAATTGATTTTTTGTAGTATGTTTTTTTCTATGAGTACCATTGCTTCTCCCTTCCTCTTCTTTATACGCTTTTTCTCCAGTTTTTTGCAAGCGTACATTTTTCCGGTCGCCCTTACCTGGCAGGCGCAAACTTCCCCGAAACCACCTTTACCCAGCACACGATACATTCGAAACGTTTTGTACGTCACGACTTGACCCTCCAGCCACTTCCATTGAAGATATCTGTGGACGGAACAATTCATCGTTAGCTACACCAGGAATCACTTTTTTTTTTTTTATCGAAACGAACGCGATCGTTTTTTTATTTGTTTGACTCTTTTAAGGACACGACGAACATCGACATAACCTCACAAATTTTCGAAATCCGAAATCGAAATTTTCGAAAATCGAGCATCAGTTTTTGTAGAATTTATAAAGATAGAAATAGATGCTTTAATTTTACGATAAAAATGTTTCGTCCTTGAGAAATTACGATTTTTTAATATAGACAATTTCTCTCGTATTTGCTTGTCACGTGGTACATCTTCGACATGTCCTTAAAATTTTTATCGTAAAATTCAAGCATCTATTTCTGTCTCTATAAATTCTACGAAGACTGATGCTCGATTTTTTGGCAGTAAACTTAATCGACCCCGAGAAAACGGATTTCGAAAATTTGTGAGGTTATGTCGATCATTTAAATGATAGATTATCACTATAAAGATTCCAATAATTATTGAGGTATCTCGCTTACGATTTCGTTAGAAAAAAAATTGAAAAATTGAAAAACAATCATTTTCGTTAGTCTATTAGATTTTTACGTGTTCGATCAATCTAAACCTAATTTTTTGTAAGAATCTCATGGAATTCCTGTGATACATGTGTCGTTTCGAAGTAACCGGAAGTTGGCTTTTTTTTTCACTTACCGAAACAAAATTGCTTCGAGAAATTCCAATTTCCAAATATTAATTACTCGAAAATTAGGTCGACAAGTGGCACTTGAATTTCAACGGAATAACCTCAAATATACTAAAATTTGAAATATTAAAAAAAAATCTTGTAAATCTTATGGATTGACCCGATAGGACTCCATTCAAAAGGCAGAAAGGAAGATATCGTTGGAGACAACCCATTGGGTTCGTCGTCATGGTTTATGATCTTTTCAAAGACCATTCGGTATAGCGAACAGAAACTTTTCCTTCCAGCTAATAAACAACCAGAAAAAAGATCTACCGAAGTACGAGTCGGTAAAAACCTCTCTCTTTATTATCCAACCAATGATATTTTTCGTGAACGAATCGTTGTTGTCTTTTCCTTTTGGCTAAAAAAAAAGAGAAAAAAAAAATAACGACGAAAAGGTATACGAATCCGTGAATAAAAACTTCATCGACTCCGATATCACGATCATTATCAATGATGTTTTCCGCGAACGGAAAAAGCACTCTTCAGGTCGAATGGTAAAACAATCGGACCACGAGGAAAAGAGATATTCCAAAGTGGGTCTGGCACTCGTCCTATATCACTCGATACGTTCTTCTTTCTTCGCAAATGAGAAAGTAGTTCTACCCACTCGAGTACTATAGATGATACCAAGGCTGGGGGAAGTATTACGACGAATCAATAAACTTTAGCTCCGTTCGCGATAGTGCATTAGTACGTATATGATATATGAATACTTTGATACTTTCAAAGCGCCAAAACTCACTCGAATAATAAAAGCGAGAGTGATATTTATGATTTCAGGTTTATAGTCGAGGAGTTCTGGGAATTGAACGGAAGAGACCTCCAATATTTGAGGAAAGCACCGAACGCTACGAAAGTGATAAAATCGACAAGTACGTATCGAGCTTTTAGTTGTTAATTGATATCTCTCTCTCTCTCTCTCTCTCTCTCTGTAACTGTAGACAAGTGGGTGACCCAAACAAATAGAGAATACGAGACGAGGGAAACGGAACGTAATTTGACTCCATGAGGATTGCGAGAGTCCGAGATACCTTTTGGTCAAGATACTTCTTGGTCAAGTGCCAAAAAATGTCGAACCGCAATTTTGTGGTCCGATGTTGTACACGGCAGGATTATAAAGTTGATTTTTTTTTTAGCGAGCAGTTTTATCGATGTCTGCCTCGATCTCAGCACGAAACAAGACTGTTGCCGTACGTTTCCCGGAGAAGGGTTGAAGCTGTAGATTTTACGAGGCCGAGACGCTTGGTAAAGTGGTTGGGGTAAAAAACTCGAACTTGGATTGACCAGAAGACTCAAAATTCCGAATTTCAATAGTTCGAAAGTGAAAATTTCGTAAAGGTTTGCGAAAGTTCTTTGGGTTTGTTTGGGTTCGTTAGTTTGATTTTAAACCCTTGATTTCAAACAAACCCAAACAATTTACCAAATTTGTAGTTTCAGTAAATTCAAATTCGGAATTTCAATAGTTCGAAAGTAAAAATTTCGTAAAGGTTTACGAAATTTCTTTCGGTTTGTTTGGGTTCGTTAGTTTGATTTTAAACCCTTGATTTTTAATTCTTGATTTTAAACAAACCCAAACAATTTACGAAATTTGTAGTTTCAGTAAATTCAAATTCGGAATTCCAATAGTTCGAAAGTAAAAATTTCGTAAAGGTTTACGAAATTTCTTTGGGTTTGTTTGGGTTCGTTACTTTGATTTTAAACCCTTGATTTCAAACAAACCCAAACAATTAACAAAATTCGTAGTTTCAGTAAATTCAAATTCGGAATTTTGAGTCTTCTGATCAATCGAAGTTCAATTTTCTTACCCTGCCTCTTGGTGAATCTTCCCATTTCAATACTGGAGACAAGGGCACGGGATTTTCGTCGCACAATGGAAAATCACGACCTTTTGTGTATACACATTCGATGTATACAAATATTGAGCCTCGTTCGACTCAACCCCAAGAGGAAACGATTTATTCGGCTTACGAAACTCCGCCACGTCCAATTTGTCTTCGAGAAATACTTTTCCGTATTTTTATTCGTTTATTATACGAAGAGGAAGAAAGAAGGATAGTGCTTTCCAGAGCTTACGAACGTAAACGTGACTCGAGAAAGTTGGGCTTTACCGATGAATCGTCGGACATGAAAATGTCTCGATTCATAATTCCAAGGTACATGTCCTTTACCAAAGTAACACACATATACACACAGTTTATACATGAGAATTAATATGGACCTGAAAATAAACGAAATTTACTTTCTAATTTTTTTTTATTTCCTTAAATCTATTATTCGGCGATATATTTTTTTCATATTTGAATTCTATGTTATCGCAATAAAAATGTGTATAATTATCGAGGTATTTTAATTACGATAACATTGAAAAAGAAATAGAGAAATTAAAAAAAAAATTATTTTCGTTGCCTCGCAACGTTGCGAACTTCAACCTCATGAATTAATGGAATACAGAGGACCAACTTTGAAGCTCGAAACTTCACGAAATGTAAAGCAATTGAAAAAAAGCTCGAAAAAAAAAAAATTGGAAATTGAAGAATTTGTGTATATGTACACGTGTCTGTACATAGACTGATATAATTCAGAGATGACCGTGACGGAATTCGTAGGTTGGGAATGTTGGTACGATTGAATTATTAATCGTTTAACCAAAGGTTATGAATGTCGTGCGAGATTTGCTCGGAATTGTCAGCAATTATCTCGTTATTTCAGATACCCACGCATTTATTGCGATAAGTGAGGGATTTAAATGGTAACTTTAAATGATGATTTATACCTGTAGAAGTAGACGCTGTTGAGAAATAGCGTGAACGGCT
Organism: Ophioninae sp. B BG-2022a; assembly: GCA_030522765.1. NCBI lineage: Eukaryota > Metazoa > Arthropoda > Insecta > Hymenoptera > Ichneumonidae > Ophioninae sp. B BG-2022a. Next base: position 9,638 of record JAPYZJ010003838.1, on the reverse strand, counting down.
CGCCCGCGAGAAAGTTCTTTACCGTCTGTGACACATCGATGAAAAGTTCTTTGCCTCCGGAACCAAGATGCTCCTCGCACTCAGCGATCAAAGAATCGTTCAGTATATCAACCACCTCTGAGCCCTCGTGTCTAAGATACTGCTCGAAGAGATCCTTCGCCAGTTCCATTCGATTTTCATCCATTTCGATTTCGTACCTTCCAAGGGCGTCCAAAAAGAGTATGTATCGGTGAAACGCTTGATGCTTGTCCTGGCAGAATTGTCGGAACAGGAGACGACCGATCGGTTGCTGATCGACCACATAGTTGTAACTTATGTCTGCAAAGAAGCCAACACATTTTTTTTTCGTTTGTTCAATCTGGATTTCGTTTATTGAAAATTAATCTGAAGTTCGTTTATTGAAAATCAATCTGGATTTCGTTTTTTGAAAATTAATCTGGCGTTCGTTTTTTGGAAAGCAATCTGGATTTCGTTTAGTGGAAATCAATCTGGATTTCGTTTATTGAAAATCAATTTGGATTTCGTTTATTGAAAATCAATCTGGATTTGGTTTTTTGAAAATCAATCTGTATTTCGTTTTTTGAAAAGCAATCTGGATTTCGTTCATTGAAAATTAATCTGGAGTTCGTTTACTGAAAATCAATCTGGATTTCATTTTTTGAAAACCAATCTGGATTTCGTTTTCAGAAAATCAATTTAGATTTCGTTTACTGGAAATCAATCTGGATTTCGTTTTTTGAAAATTAATCTTGATTTCGTTTTTTGAAAATCAATCTGGATTTCGTTTATTGATAATCAATCTGGATTTCATATATTGATAATCAATCTGGATTTCGTTTTTTGAAAATAAATCTGGATTTCGTTTATTGAAAATCAATCTGGATTTCGTTTTGTGAAAATCTGATTAATTTTTCGAAATCATTATTGAAAAAAAATCATTATTTTTTATGCCCGAACTGCGGTCATCACTCCCGTCAATTTTTTTTTTTCACGATCCTCTTTCGTGTTCGTCGATCACTCCGAACCAGCGAACGAGACGTTTCGTTGGATGATAGCCAACGGTACAATTATCACTACCGACCTTTCCAAGAAAGTTGATACTTATCATCCACTTGGAGAGCTATTGCGAACCTTCTCACCTTATGAGTATATTTTGACTGACACGAGACTATGACGTTGAAGTTTGCGTCGTTGGAATAAAACGAACTTTCGTACCTATATCACGATTTAATTTGCATCCTCCGAATATGATGAATATTCATTCGGTTCAATAAATCGAGATTTTTTTCGTTGAATTTTATTCGCTTTTGATCTGGAAAAAAAAACGCTCTGGATAGCTGTCAAAATTTAGAGGCAGAACCATTTTTCGTTTCTCTATTTTTTCCACGTCAGAGCCTCCAGTTCGAAAACCTACATTTTTTATACAAAAATAGAAAAACAAAAACAGCGATAAAATAAAAAGTTATTTGCTTATTTGATTAAAATAGAGAAACCCAAACAATGAGAAAATAAGATGTTATTTTCTCATTCTTTATTTCTCTATTTTTATCACTATTCCGAAAGTTTTTTTTTTCAAAAACGTAAATTTCTTTTGAAAAAAGGGAAATGCGAAAAAAAAAGATTTGAATACGTCGAACAGAATTGATATTCATTATATTCCAAAGATGCAAATTTCATCGTCACGACGAACGTCACTTTCGCTGGGCTCTCTGGGTTTTGTTGAAACGCACAGATATGGAATGGCATAAAAAGCTATTAGATAAGAATCTTTCTCACTGTGGATTCATCACTGTGGGATTACTATGGGTCCATCAATTGGTCCAAAACTTATGACATAGTTTTTTGAAATCCGGTCATTTTTTTATGCAAAAGTAAAGGGTTGAAAGATTACTTCCAACTTTTAAACAATTTTCGAAATTTCTCTACCGGGAAAAACTTTCCTCATGAATATCAATGTCCAAAGTTTGTTTTTATCGAAAGCTGAAAATCACGATTTTTCGTTCGATTCAGGAGTGATCTTTCGGTCGCGCAACGTCAGCACTCGAAACCACTGGAATGTGAAGACTAATTCGATATTACGCCATTTTCCCATTCCACTTGGGTTCCCCCTTTGAATGCTTCTCCGGTGACCAGGAAGCCAGTCGCGTCATCCGAAACTTTATTATTATGCGTTCACGTGGAATAACAACGTGTATCCTTCGGTAATCAATTTTCAGTATGTATAGATGACCGAAATGCCAACTTTCGAACAAATGCCATTTTCGTGGAAGCCCACACTGCACTCCCGTAATTAACGATCCCCCTCAGATTCGAACTGGAGTTACTTCGAAGTAAACCACGATACGTTACCACCGAAACGAACCAAGTTAAGCGGGGACAAAGATTTAGCGACATCGACGTCCGAAGAGGAATTCCAAACCCGTGATATTGGGTATCCCATTCGGGTGATGTATCTTCGGTTAGAACTTGATCAGACAAATTCGACTTTTCAGGGCATCTACCGTTAATGAATTTACGTTTGGTGGTTGAAAATGCTGGTAAAAATGGTCTATCAAACTTTTACAATCCACAATTATTCCATTTTCAGGGAAGTTTCTAAAAGCCTAGTTTTCTGATTATTCCAAGATTTTTTATCAGACTGAAGTTCGCAACGTTTCGACGCAACGAAAATTATCATTTTGAATTTTCTCAATTTTTTTTCAACTGGAATCGTAAATAAAATACAACAATAATTATTGATGAATGAAATTTCTTTTCTCATTTTTTCATTTCCTTGGATCGATTATTTGGCGAAATATTTTTGCTCATAATAAAGATTTGTACACTAATAATTATACAAATCTTTATTATAAAGATTTGTATAATTATAATTATACTTAGATTATATAATTTATATAATTATATTTATATAATGATATAAATTTATTTTATATAATTATAATTATACAAATCTTTATTATGATAACCTAGAATTGAAATATGAGAAAAAATATTTCGCCAATTAATGGATCCAAGGAAATGAAAAAATGAGAAAAGAAATTTTATTGCGTTTAAACGATGCCAACTTTAAATCCATACATTTTTCAAAGTTATTTTCTTTTCATAATCTAGATAAAACACCTAAAGGGATTTTTGGCGAAGAGCTACTGTTTTTGAGATATGGAATTTTCGAGATTGTTTTTTCAACCCTTACGAGTATATCTACAATATTGGCTCCTGCAGCCGATCGATACTTCCACTCCGTTGGCTTCGCTACTTCCTAGCGAACAGCAAGCTAGTGCGTCGATATCCTTCGCCCTGGATGGGTTTCCATGGATTTCTTTTGGATTTGTTTGGGTTCGTTTAAATTTTTTTTGGGTTGTTGGGGTCGTTTGAATTTTTTCGAGTTTTTTTATTCTGTTAGGATTTGTTTGAGTTTTTTTGGATTTGTTTGAGTTTTTTTGGATTTGTTTGATTTTATTTGGATTTGTTTGATTTTATTTGGATTTCATTGAGTTAATTTGGATTTGTTAGAGTTTATTTGGATTTGTTAGAGTTTATTTGGATTTGTTTGAGTTTATTTGGATTTGATTGAGTTAATTTGGATTTGTTAGTTGGACAACAATACCTCACCCACCTTATAGCCCTGATCTAGTGCCTTCCGAGCACCATTTTTTCCGGTCTTTAAAACAACATCTTCGTAAAAAGAAATTCGAAAATTCCGACGACCTAAAAAAATATAGACTTGAAGTTCGCATCGTTGCGACGCAACGAAAATTCTTTTCTCATTTTTTTAATTCCTTACATCTATTACTTGGCGAAATATATATATTTTTTTCGTGTTTAAATTCTAGTTTATCGCAATAAAGATTTATATAATTATTCAGGCATTTTAATTATGATTACAGTGAAAAAGAAATAGAGAAACAAAAAATAGTGATTTGCCTTTGCCTTTCAGCGACTTTAATTCTGGACTAAGGGTATTGAAAGTTTGCTTAGCAGATGGCAAATTACATGTTCTAGATAACGATGGTGATTATATTGTCGATTAATTGTTTCAATAAAAAAATATTACAAAAAATATACTTTTTTTACAAAGTGGGAAAAAAATTATGCAATCCAATAAATCGATAAAAAAAAAAAAACTTTTTTAAACTATAGCAACATTCTCGATTGTACAGATGGGCTGAGTTGGCAAATTTCCGTTTTTCACGAACGCATACTCACCATCCGTTAGTTGACGACACACGGATAGACGAATCAACAAACTCGCGTCCACGAGGAAGCGAGCGTTTCACGAAGATTCGATAATCCTCGACGAGGTCAACGGAGGGTCGCTCAGTTGATTGACTGAGAGAATCAGAGGGGAGAGTTCCCTCGGTTTCTCCCCTCCCCTCCCCCACCCCCCACCCCCTCAACTCTCCATTGGGCACCTTGTTTCGAAGCAACGAGTTCAACATCGCGATTGATACGAGTAGCTGAAGAGGGTGGATACGAGACACGAGACACGTAAAGATACGACGACTGAGGAAAATGATTGATAGATTGAGAGTAAGAAAAAAAAAAAAAAAAAAACTTATCTCACTCTCGGTTCACTAGTTTCAGCTCGAATAGTTCTTCAGAAATTTCCGAACAGATGAGCCTCCGAAATTTCTCGATTTTCTCGCTTGACTCGTTTCTGCTGCACTCGCAAGCAAAAAATGAGGGAAATGAAAAAAAAAAGGTAAGTGAATGAGGGAGGATGAGTCTGATTTTCTTGAGGAATTTTTCATTCGTTCAAAAAATGTTGGAGTTGAGTTTTTGTTTGTTTGGGTTTGTTTGGGTTTATTTTTGGCGTTAGCGATATATCGATCACCGAATCAGGTTTCGGAAACCAATTTTTGGTTTTCAAAAACGTCAACGTGAGAAAAAATCACATTTATTAGGTTTCGTGTTTTCTGATATAATAAATGATTTTCATTACGTTTAATATTAATTATAAATGCAAATTCTTTGTTTATTTAATTTTAGATTGTCAACTTTTACGAAAAAATACAACAGGTGGTTGAATTTACGAAGAATCAGTAACAGGGCAATGAGATCGTTGTCTTTTGGCCTTTCTCTTGTAAATGACCTCTGAAGGATCCCTAAATTCAAGCCAGCAGAAATCCTCGATCTTTGATTAATTCCAGCGATTCTGGGATCTCCAATCCATCAAGGAAATGTCTAGCCAGATTAATATGTATTTTGACAGTCAACAGGTGTGCCAATATAAAAAATCAAATTTCCTACAAACCGAATATTGTCTATACAGAATATAGACAATTTATATTGTTAAATAGAGTTTTGTTAAATCCCAACAATGGAAACTGCAACGTCACGAATTTGCTCGTTACTTCGTCGTGATATTCCGGTCGCGAACTATCCCCTATGAACGAGTCTATTTTCGAATGAGTCACGTAAAACGGAATGTTAATTGTCGTGCTGTGGGATCTCAACTAATTTTTTTAAAGGCACTTCGTTTCGTTCGATCCATTGTTTCATTTGAATTCCAACTTTTTGAAAATTATTTATATTCTTAGTTTATTCCGATAAGCTGTGAAATATACTATAACCACAACTAGCCACAAACACAAACCCAAACAAACTCTAAAGCTCGCCCTAAATAAAAATTCGAATTGACACCCAATTTTGGATTCACCCGAATTCACCCGGATTCACTCAATTTTGGATTCATCGAATTTACACTTAATTTTGGTAAACAAACCCAAACAAAAACCAAACAAAGTCTAAAGCTCGCCTTAAATAAAAATTCGAATTGACACCCAATTTTGGATTCACCCGGATTCACCCAATTTTGGATTCATCGAATTTACCCTTAATTTTGGCAAACAAACCCAAACAAAAACCAAACAAACTCTAGTGCTCACCCTAAATGAAAATTCGAATTTACACCCAATTTTGGATTCACCCGAATTCACCCGGATTCACTCAATTTTGGATTGGAACAAACCCAAACAAAAACCAAACAAACTCTAGTGCTCACCCTAAATGAAAATTTGAATTTAATCCTAATTTTGGATTCGTTCTGATTTCAGTCTACACGGAGGAAAAAAAAAAGAAAAAAAAGAAGAGAGGCGAGTGGAGTCTGATGGAAGTGTGCGGTTGATCCGACGCGCAAGGCTCGAAGCCTTTTAAGGGCAATGGCATCAGCAGGGGGCAGACGATTCGCTCGAGGCCCCAATGTGCATACCCTATCGAGAGCATCCAGTCAATTTTCTACAACCGAGAGAGATCGAGATCGAGATCGAGAGAGAGAGAGAGAGAGAGCGAAGGAAAAGGAAAGAGGGGGAGAAAGATGAGAGAAACAAAGAGGGGAACCCGTTGTCTGCTTTGCTCTCCAAAACTTCCTCTTCCCCAAGCGAGTCTTTATCATCACTCCCACATGCGTGCCAGCCGCGTAAAAACGTTTCGTTTAAACGGTACGAAGAATGTCTCCGGAAAAGAAACAACGGCGAAAATCGATGAAATTGAAATTCGCAACGTTGCGAAGCAACGAAAATTATTGTTTCCAAATTTCTCTATTTTTTCTTCATCTGAAATCCTAAATAAAATACTTCCATAATTATACAAATCTTCATTGTAATAATCTAAAATTCAAATCTGAAAAAAAAATTTCCCCAAATAATGAATTTAAGAAAACAACAAAAAATGAGAAAAAGATATTTCGTAAAAATCGAATATCGTACGAAAGTGAAAAATATACTCCGACACAAAAAAACGTTTTATTTAAACATTACGAAGAAACCTGAAGAAAATATAAAAATTCGCAACGTTGCGAGGCAACGAAAATTATTATTTCCAAATTTCTCTATTTTTTCTTCACCCGAAATTCTAAATAAAATACCTCAATAATTATACAAATCTTTATTTTAATAACCTAAAATTCAAATCTGAAAAAAAATATTTCCCCAAATAATGGATCTAAAAAAAAAACAAAAAAAAAGAGAAAAAGATATTTCATTTTGGTCGGAACAATCCGAAATTCGAGTCCATGAAAATCGAATATCGTACGTAAGTGGAAAAATAGAATATATACTTTATATATATAAAGATTTTATATATGTATTTTATATAGATAAAGGATTTATATAAAGTGTCCTGCTGGGAGATCGAGGGACGAAAAGAGCGTCTCTTTCGATTAAACTTCGCGTCTGGCAATGTCGGTGTAAACAGCACATGACAATGACGACGATAACGGTTGCACTCTGAGGTTCTCGAGTTGCGCGAACTAAAGTCCGATTTTGATCCGTACGGGTGCGTATATTCGCGTCACAGTATCGCGATAACGTCTACGCGGTTCCGGCCACTTCCTTCTCCCAATAACTGACAATGAACATCGCTCGACTCCCGTGTGAGATTTCTCATTTCTCCCTACCCCCCCCCCCCCTCCTCCTCCCTCTTTCGTCTCTTTCGTCTCCTCTTTCGTTCTATTTTCTATATACGACGAATCCTACCGAGACTTATCGACTCCATCGACCATTCGCTACACCACGTGACCTACATATTCACCCTACATTGTGGGTGAAGAACTTCCTAGGGAAAATGTTCGCCAGCTTGAAAAAAAAAAGTTCCCTTGGGAACTCAGGGAAAAAAAGGCATGAAAGTGGTGGGTTAGGAAACCGGAACTTCCAATGACCAGAAAGCTCAAAATCCCGAATTTGATCGAAATTTTCCTCAAAATCCCCAATTTGAATATTTCGAAATTACAAATTTTGTAAATTTTTGTGTTTGTTTGGGTTTGTTTAAAATTGAGGGTTTAAAATCAAACTAACGAACTCAAACAAACCCAAACAAATTTCGTGCTTTTCCTGGCATGAATTTTAAGAAATTTGTAGTTTCGGATTTTTTCCGAAATTTTCCTCAAAATCCCCAATTTGAATATTCCGAAACTACAAATTTTGTAAATTTTTGTGTTTGTTTGGGTTTGTTTAAAATTGAGGGTTTAAAATCCAACTGAGGAACCCAAACAAACCCAAACAAATTTCGTGCTTTTGGTGGCATGACTTTTAGGAAATTTGTAGTTTCGGATTTTTCTCGAAATTTTCCTCAAAATCCCGAATTTGAATATTCCGAAACTACAAATTTTGTAAATTTTTGATGAACGTTTTCGTTGAAGCACGTATAGGAAATTTTGTCGGGCATTACGGAAAACTCAACGTAACTTTTTTCTGCAATTTTACGGAGCGTTTACTCGCAGAAAAAATGAAAAGTGTTTTTTGCGAATATTTAGAGCGTGCGAGCTCTCAGCTCTATTTTACGGAATCCTATGCGAGTGACACGGAAATCAACGAAGTATTTTTAATTCCGTTGATAAGTAACGAAAGAATCGTTAAATTCGTAAAATAAACGTAGGTATCGATTGTCAATTATAATGATGAATTTTACTCACCAAGCTTATCTTTTAAACCTATGCATTGCGATATGTGGGGGAATTGAAGTATTTTCCGCCATTTTTTACTCTTCCCCTTGTTGCTGTCACCACCTCCTGGAACATAATGAAAATCTAATTTAAAAAATGCTGTCATCGTTATTCCCATCGATAAACTCCAAAACTCCAACATTCCTTTCGTTTTACAAAAACATCGTGCATGCAATTTTCAAAAATGGAACATCGGTATGCCATTTCGTTAAATTAGCCAAACTTTTGATTTCGCATAATTTCCATCATGGCTTCCGCATGGAACCATTTGTTTTTTTTTTCCTTTTTTTTATTGATTGATGAAATTTCATAAAACGCCAGCTGTTTGGGTTTGTTTCGATTTGCTTCGATTCTTTTGGGCTTGTTTCGGTTTCCTTGGGTTTGTTTCGATTTCTTTGGGTTTGTTTCGATTTCTTTGGATTTGTTTCGATTTCTTTGGGTTTGTTTCGATTTCTTTGGGTTTGTTTCGATTTCTTTGGGATTGTTTCGATTTCTTTGGGTTTCTTTCGATTTCTTTGGGTTTGTTTCGATTTCTTTGGGTTTGTTTCGATTTCTTTGGGTTTGTTTCGATTTTTTTAGGTTTGTTTCGATTTCTTTGGGTTTCTTTCGATTTCTTTAGGTTCGTTTCGATTTCTCTAGGTTTGTTTGGGTTCGGTTCTTCACATTACCCTATCGAAGTCAGCAAAAAATTGACAGAAATACACTAAAAAAAAAAAAAGTATTTTCCTCGTCATCACAAATCGCGTGCGAGCGTCAATACCAAACGACACTGTGCGTCAACCGGAGTGACTCAAAAAAGCCGGAAAAATTCTTTCGGGTTTTCCAGTGTCGCCGGCGATATGTAAGGAAAAAAAAAACACAAAGTGGTGAAATAAAACCGCATTGGGCGTAATCGGTCATAGAAACGCGCGAGCACACGTGTGATGACGTCTGCGATGCGCGATAGAGAGAGAGAGGGGGGGGGGGGCAGATATAGACGCTATGGAAGAACGTCATCGGGCTGAATACTACTGTTACGATATCGCAATAAACATTACAGTGGCGTATACAACGGAAAGCGCAGTGACCTCGTTATAGACGGCGCTTTGTGCGCGTGCAAATATACAGGGTGTCCCAGCTAAGAATGTTATCCTTGAAATGGGAGGTAGAGGGTGAAATTCTAAGACGATTGATATAAGCATGTATGGGTCCCAGATCA
>JAPYZJ010003837.1:0-15149 GCA_030522765.1 Ophioninae sp. B BG-2022a | reverse complement strand
TATCGGGAATGCCCTTATCTGTACAGGGTGTCCCATTCGTTTTTGGGGCTTTGACGAAAATCGATATATTCAAAGGGTGCTCGAGTGCACTCGAATTACAATTCAAGAATATCTGACAAATTTTCAATTCCACTTTTCTCGTAGACACTTGCTTTTTTTTGGTAAAACCGAGCATCGAGCTTTGTAGAATTGATGAACGGAGGGGCTCGTTCTGTTATTTGAGGTTTTTAATGTTTCAGGTTTGAGATATTTGGATTAAACGGTTTCAGGTATATCTCTCGCACTCGTATGTCGCGAGGTAGAACTTGGACTTCGCTTTGAGGTGAACCTCCATCATGGGGTTTTGAAAAAATCGCTGTTTTATCGTTGGTTAGAGTATTACTGGATATATATGAAAAAAATCGCCAGAGTTCTTGAAAATTTGCGGAATTATAGTTCTTGATAAAATAATAGTGCTCGAATTATTCTCGAATTTTTCACTGTTTAATTTGGTAGTTGTAAACGTATTATCGAAAGTGGAAAATTAACGTTAACTTAGTGTTAACTTGTTGTCAAATGAGCTATCTGACTCGTAAATCCTCGATTCAAGAAATGATTCATTGCCTTTGCCTTTTAGTGATAAAGAAACGTTCGCTGCACTTAAGTGCTCGTAAAAACTTTTTCAACGCGTTTTTTTTCGAAGCCGCTTTTTTCACTCTTATCGAGTACCTATCGAGTACAGTCGTATGAATTAGTTTGAATCGTTGAAAATACGTTCATTATCTAAATAATTCACTTTTTTTTAGCAAATTTTTCAGCAGAATTTTTCCCTCAAGTTAAAAAAAAGAAAATATAAAATTAAAAGAAAAACAATTTTTCCAAATTCCATTACGAAAATAATTTAAAAAATGTATACTTGAAAATTCTTCACTCCGAATTTTCTTCTTACAAAAATAATTTAAAAATATTTTTACAAAAATATATTATTCTGCTAAAAATAACAAAAAAAGTTTTATACTTAAAAATTCGATATTCAAAATCCTATGCTTTCAGAAATAATTTTTCAAAACAATTTTACACCGATTTCGCTTTTTCGCAAAAAAAATGTACCATTTTTTCAGCAGCGAAACACGATACATTCGCAGACTTACCAATTTTGCAGTGAAAGCTACTTATCGACTTCTCGAAAAAGACATGCCGATTTATTTGTCAGATCGATGCATCGAATAGATACGATAGATCGATAGATAGATCGATGTATCGAATAGATACGATAGATCGATAGATAGATCGACGTATCGAATAAATACGATAGATCGATAGATAGATCGATGTATCGAATAGATACGATAGATCGATAGAAAGATCGATGTATCGAATAGATACGATAGATCGATAGATAGATCGATGTATCGAATAGATACGATAGATCGATGTATCGAATAGATGCGATAGATCGATAGATAGATCGATGTATCGAATAGATACGATAGATCGATAGATAGATCGATGTATCGAGTAGATACGATAGATCGATAGATAGATCGATGTATCGAAATCAACAAATTCCCAACTTATTTATTAAATGTAAACCCAAACAAACTCGCTTACCAGTGCGTGTTCTCGCGAGCGCCGACGGGAGCGAACTGGCGTATCGCTGTTGCGCTTTTATTAGCGCGAGTCGCGTGTGCAAAGCGTATGTAGTTGCAGAACGCCCCTAGCGCTGCAACGACGTGTGTAGCAGTCTAATAGTTGACGAGTGTCACCACCGTCGCAATAGCCAGCGAAACGTTTCAACGAGCGTTCGCGACCCGCGTTTTTGTTGTAAACCCAAGCCAGACGAGAAGAAATCGATATATCGTTTGGCCGTATAAAAAAGTTGGAGTCCAAATTTGTTTGCGTGTAAAAAGCGTGTAACTTATGTCTGGACCTTTTTTTTCGTCCGATATTTTCAAAAATATCTTTAATCTTTGATCAGTTCGATACGAGAATAAAAAAGAACTTTTTGTACAAAAGTTATGAATTGAAGTATGTGCGAAATGATTAACAAATAAAAAATATTAATTTCCATTGAAAAAGTCAAGTTGATCTTGAAATAACCTTGAAAAAAGCGATTAAACGAAAAATCACCAAGACCGCCATTTTCCTTTCGTAAAACTGTAAAACTTTTGTTTAAAACGTTTTTTCCTAAGATGCGTCATGGCCGAAATATTTGTTTGATTATATTTATTTGGGTTTTATCGGAACACCCTGTATATCGATATCTGTCGGCACAATCAGTTTCATCCATCAATCGATCCGAGTATCGATCTCGAGCCGGCGACTTCGATCTCTGTCTCGAAAATGCGCGTTATTTTTATGCGAACTGAAAGAAGCAAGATGGCGCGTGGTATTTCCGGTTTTTTCAACCCGCCATTTTTAATTTATGATAACAAAATGCACTTCCGAATTGTCAAAATTTTTCGCGCCCCTTAAATATTTTATGAAGCGATTTAATATGCGCGATGAATAAAACAGGGGATCCTTGTTTGGTGACGCGAATTTAATGCAAAATATACGTCAAGGTCATTAATCGCGACGGCACGAATAAACGTACCGCGGGACTGTGCGCTAGTCACCTGTCTCGCGATTCCGGGCGTTGCTCGTTCCCCCCACTCCCGTACACGTAATCGATGCTATAATATCGTCGCGCGACCTTGATCGAATATTCCAACGTGTTTGTAAACCCGCGCACTTTCGCTGCCGCAACAGTGAGCATCTTGCTCGCTTTGTTTGGGTTTAAAAACTCCTTGCGTGTGATCCATTTCCTGGAAAGATTTTGACCGATTTTTCCCACGTAGAATGCTTATCGAATGAGGAATTACATTTTGGATCAGGACTCCGTCCCTTCTTTGTTTATTGTAATGATAAGTAGCCTAAAATCATCTGCATACTTTAAGGACGATTTTATTGAAAACTCCACCAACTCAGAGACATCCGGTTTCGAGTTTAGCGCAAGCGTACAAAACAAAGCGACGCACCTTACGATTCTCGATGGTTAAAAAGTCATTCCGACTTAGTTTACATTTTCGTTCACCGTTTGTCCTCCTTTGATCGTGGGATGATAAAAAGTGGTGCAAAACCTTCGGGAAATATCAAGGATCATATTAATCACAATTAAGTAAACTTATGTTCGTCCATTATTGAGTTTATCGGAATTATACAAAGTGACATACCGACGCTGCGTTTCACAAGAGTGAATCGACCGATAAGTCGAATTCCTGCGGTGGGTAATGTCCCCGAGTCATGGGAGATGGCAGCACCCGCCCGGAAATCTGACTTTTGTGGTTATGTTCCCCATGGTATCAAAAATCCGATATAATTGAGACACATGTCTCTTGACAGCTAAAAAGTCCACCAATTCGTTAAAATGAATGACACATTGACACTTCTGAAAGATTTGAGGGCGTTAAAAAACTCGGGTACTTTAGACGACCCGGAGAATCTGGCGGATCGACCTAATCTCTGGAGAAATACGTTGGATTACAACGCGTTGGTGGATTGTGTGAAGCATCACAGCGAAGAGGTTCGTTTTTACTCGATTAAACGTATTTTCTTTACGATTCGGAAATACTTGAAATTTTGATCGCAGATCAGACTGGTCGCTCTCGCGCTTGTGGTCGAGTCGAAAAAGAGTACCCAATGCTTCACAAAAATGGACCTGGACGTGATAGAGATTTTCTTGAAGTACAACCTCGGTGAGAGAATGGAATACGTTCCGCTCATCAAAAAGGTAATTAAATTCAATTCCTAACCCAAACCAACCCAAACAAACCTGGCATTTATATTAGCTCTCTCAAAGCTCAAACCCAAACAAAACCATCATATGTTCTTTCCCAAACAAACCCAAACGAGCCCAAACAAATCTGATATTTATTTTTTCCTGTCCCAAACCTAAACGAACCCAAACAAGTCGTATTTATATTTTTCTGTCCCAAACCCAAACAAACCCAAATCAATCTGTAATCTATTTATTCCTGACCCAAACCCAAACAAACCCAAACAAATCTGGAATCCGATTTCTCGCAACTCTCGTTGCCCGTTTTTGATCGTCAAGGCCCTCAAGCGGATGAAGGAGAGTTTGGCGGTTCAGAGGCGTCACATCGCCAAAGATGAAAAGTTGGCCGAATGCGAATGCGCATTGGGTTTATCGGATGCCGAGCGCCGTCAATACGAAGGATTGCGAAACGAGGCTTCACGGCTGGCCGGCGAAGCCGTCATCCTCCTCCGTCTCTACGCCCGATTCTTCGAATCCCTTCGTCAAATTTGCATCGACGGGTTGAGGCCTGGTTCCACCAATGCTCGAAAGCGTTCCAGTCTCCTCATCCTCCAACTAGGCCAAGAATTTCTGGATAACGAATTCGCCGATTCAACGCCTTGGAAAATCGACCAAGCGGACAAGCTCTTCGAATGTCTCTCGCTTGACACTTACGAGGCTAATAAAGAAACGATCTATCGAATCGCCACTAGACTTGATCCGCGTCTACTGCGATTGGACGATCCAGTTAGGGTTCGAGAAATCCTCGACGTCGCTCTAGACTTGGCCAATTGCATTAGACCCATCGACAGTATCACCGCTTCTCATATGCTCAAGATCTCTCTACTTTCACCCGTCATTGATCAAGTACTGGAAAACTACCCTAATAGGAATGAAATTCCACCGGGAACATTCGATCAAGCGAAACTCAGACTGATCGCAATTGTGCTGGAACGATTAAAGGTAATAGAATCGTGACGTAATTTTATTATTCGTTAACAATTAACACATAAAAAAATAAGACAAAAGGAAAAATCCTGATGAAATGATATTTCCGAAACAACTGAATTCTAAATAAACGAAAATTCCAATCTAATCTAAATTAATATTGAGACTAATTTAAATCGGACTTGTATTCAAAAATCGTAAACTTATAAATGTGGAATTTCAATTAAAGTTATTTAATTGAATCTATAATCTGCATAATTAATGAATGCAAAATCAATTAAACGTAATTAATCAGGAAGACTCAACGCCTAGTCCAGAAAATAAATTTTCATGAATTCGCTCATGCTCGTAGGGACCGCTGAAGCTGGCAGAAGAAAACATTGTCGCAGCAGCGGGGAAGCATTCCCTCTACGGGTACTTGTTCTGCATCAGAAATTTGCTCGGTGTCTGCGATCTGGGGTAAACTTTGAATAATCTTAATTCTTCGTAGAAAATTCGATCACATTGGTTTGAGGTTAGAATGTTGGAATAAAAAATAAATTACCAATTTTGGGAATGAACTGTTCGTGACGCAATGTAGGGAAATTTGGAGATAAAAGTACTCGAATAAGTTACAAAGTCGAAAAGGTATTTCAGAGTTGGTTTTATTTTTTCTTAATCAATTATATTAATTATATTAATTAAAAAATGATTAATTAATAATATTGATAAAAAATGATTAAATAATTATATTAATAAAAATGATTAGTCAATTATATTAATTAATGCGTTTATTAATGTATCAATCTATATTAGGCGAGTCATCAAGCACCACCATGAAGCCTGGACGCAAACGATAGCCGATACAATATCCACATCATTGCGGCTGAACAAGGCAGTCTCTCAGATCGTGAACAATTCCTCCCCTGAAGGTCACCTTCCGATGGACATGGATTCGAGCAATCTTCAGCCGATCGTACCCGAAAGTCACGCGATCGCGACCGTAACTCCCCAGATGGTGCTCATCTGTTCTTGGCGGACGGTGAAGGAAGTGAGCCTTCTGTTCGGTTATCTATCATCGAAATCGCCGATAATCGGTGAACACGGACCGGACGGCCTCCTGAAAGCCGATCAGCTCGTGGCGATCGGTGAACATCTGGTAACGTTGCTCTTCGAGACGAAACATCGGGGCGCCTTCGAGCAAGCCCACGTTGGCTTCGGACAATTGTGCAATCGTCTCTGGAGATCCGGCCAGGAGAGCCTCCAAAAACTACCCAAACTTTGGCTTCATCATTTGATGCTCGCGATTTCCGGATTGTCGCCGGGAAACGCGAAACTTTGCGCCACTAGAAGAAGCGCCGGCGTACCGTTCATGGTCCAGGTTAGCACGTGGTAGTATATCCGCAACCTCGTTTCAAGGACATTTCAAGGTCGCTTCAAAGTCATTTCAAGGTCGTTTTAAAGTCAGCTCAAGGTCATATCAAAGTCAGTGTCAAGGTCGTTTCAAAATTGGTTCAAGGGCGTTCCACAATTGGTTCAAGGTTATTTCAAAGTCAGTGTCAAGGTCGTTTCAAAATTGGTTCACGGTCGTTTCAAATTCAGTGTCAAGGTCGTTTCAAAATTGGCTCAAGGTCGTTTCAAGGTCATTTCAAAGTCGTTCCAGAGTTATTTCAAGGTCTGTTCAAGGTCGTTTCAAGGTATTCGATTCGATCGACAGGCGTTTCACCACCCATCTTCTTGAAATTAGCAATTTTCACGTTTTGCAATAATGCAATATATTTATTTATTTATACATTATAACATAATATAAAAATATTTATTTATGTATTTAGAGGTCATATTCAAGGTCATTGCAAGGTCAACTAAAAAAAATAGTCGAAATTCAAAATCGGCAGTATACGGAATAAATAACAAACTTTTATCAGGCACTGGTCTCGTCCGATCCAAACGTTCAAAGCAATCCGTCGACTGCCGTGTTCCATTCGGTGATGAGGATTTTACTCGGTTTCACGGATCTCGATGACGGAGGGACTGCGAAATCTCTCATGTACGAGGGAACGCTATTCGCGGATTTTCAAGATTCGGACAATACGAGAGTCGACGAGGATAGCTCGAAATTGAGTCAAGAAGCCATAACGGAAAGGAAGACTCACTCGCTGAACATCCTTCGAGCTCTCTTCAAACACGCCCAGCTCGGCGATCTTTCTAAAAATTACGCGGCGGAAGGTCTCGCGGCGGCGATTCGGAGCTACGATGGAAAAACGTGGGCGGTTGGTTAACAGAATTTTTTTTCTCGTCCCGTTCTCGAAATCGAATTGATTACTGACACAATTAATCGAATTAATTAGCAAAATAGTTAAACGAATTAATTAGAAAAATAATTAATCGAATTAATTAGAAAAATAATTAATCGAATTAATTAGAAAAATAATTCATCGAATTAATTAGAAAAATAATTAATCTTTTAATAAATTTGATACGACGTTTAACCTCGAAACTCTGTGCTTCATAATCGAATTCAATTGAATTCAAGGTCAATTAAATTTTAATTATTGGTTTTAAATTTATATAAATATTTCATGAAATATAAGAAATAATTTATCAATGAGATCGATCAATTTAAACAAATAATTCATTTAATTGAAAAAAACATTCATCCTCCGGTCACAATGATCTTTCAAACCCGAAATCGAGTTTCGATTAAATCGAAATTCATTCGTTGCAGGAACGAAACGCGGCCACTCTGCTCTTCAGTTCTCTCATCATTCGTATATTCGGCGTGCAGAGAACGAAGGATCACGTTAATCTGACCCTGCACAACAAGATGACCGGTAGAATATTCTTCGAGCGATATCCCAGCCTGTTGCCGTTCGTGCTGAACGAGCTCCAGGCTTTCGTCGACTCGAGCGACACTCTCATCAAGCCCAGCGTTCAATCCATTTTGCTTCTCCTCTCGCGCCTCTATCCGAGCTTCAATTCCGACGAGACGGACTCCAAGTGGAAGGTACGCTCTTTGCTTATTCATTTCCGCCAAGGTCGTTTGAAGGTCACTCCAAGGTCGTTTGAAGGTCACTCCAAGGTCGTTTGAAGGTCACTCCAGAGTCGTTTCGAGGTCATTCCTGGGGGTTTTCAAGGTCATTCCTGCGGGTTTTCAAGGTCATTCCTGGGGGTTTTCAAGGTCATTCCTGGGGGTTTCAAGGTCATTCCTGGGGGTTTTCAAGGTCATTCCTGGGGGCTTTCAAGGTCATTCCTGGGGGTTTTCAAGGTCATTCCTGGGGGTTTTCAAGGTCATTCCTGGTGGTTTTCAAGGTCATTCCTGGTGGTTTTCAAGGTTATTCCTGGGGTTTTTCAAGGTCATTCGAAGGTCGTTTCAAGGTCAACTCGCGAAAAACGCCACGAGCATAATGAAGATGAAAACTCGATACGCGTCTGGCGATTATTTCGTTAACGTATCAATTTCTTTCCTGCTGAAAAGATAAAAATCTGGAGTTTTGTATATTTTTAGTTTGACGATTGTGTCAATGTCAATTCAAGGTCATCTTTTCAGATATTTTCATTAGCTTCAAACGTTTCAAGTTCACTTCAAGGTCAATTCAAGGTCATCACTCGAGATATCTCCGTTCGCTTTAATCGGCTCAAGGTCGATTCGAGGTCACCTCTTCAGATATCTCCATTCGGTTTTATCGTTTCAAGTTCACTTCAAGGTCATTTCGAGGTCATCTCTCCAGATATCTCCAATTGCTTAAATCGGTTCAAGGTCACTTCCAGGTCACTTCGAGGTCACTTCAAGGTCAATAATAAACCGAAATTTTCGCTTTTTGTCCTCAGATCGACGAGTTCGTAAAGCTGGTATCGGCGTGCGCGAAGAGTCGAGTTTACAAGACGCGCGAGTTGTCGGCTCGCGCCCTCGTCCCGCTGTTAACGGATCGAACAGTGCGCAGTTGCATCCACGATCTTTTCGAGAAGATATCATCGGTGATTGGCCAGAGGGGATGTACTTTCAACGCCCGTCACGGTTACGCGTTGCAAGTCCTCGAAATAACGCGAAGTCCGCGTTTCGCGATCGCCGAATTGCCATTGAATCGATTGGAGGATTACGTTGTTGATACACGATGGATAATCGAGGATCTCGAAACGACGAACGACCGATCAGCGTGTTTTCCACTCGCGGCTGTTCACGTGACGACCTTGAGGAAATTGAGCGATGGAAGGATCAACGAAGGCATGAAAAAATTGTTTTCCCGATTGATGGAACATTTGAACGATCCGAGGATCTTGAAGCGTGGACCCGGTCGCGACATCTATGAAATCGCCGCTGCCGAACTCTTCATTCGAAACGCCGAAAATTTTCGCTCATTTTTCAAAACTTGGAATTCCCTCTTGAATCACGAAAACACCCGAGTACAGATATCAGCTTGGATTGGAGTTTTCGATGTAATCGAAAAAAGGAAAAATCGAGAATTGGTGGATTTGACGATCAGCAGAGGCCTCGACGCGATCGGAAAAACGATCGTCGATCCCGATCTTCAAGATGCCATCTATCGATGCCTCTATAAAATTCTCAGAAATTGGGATAATCTTGAAAAATTCCTCGATGAAAAATACGCTCTTCTCGATGTGTGCAAATTCGCACTGGAGGTTATGATGCGACAGGATCACTTCCGGGAAAGCCCGAACTTCCTGAGGTTCATTGGAAAAGCTTATGGAAAATTGAGGGGAAGTCGCGAGGTGAGATATTCAGAAGTACATTGCTTGGTTGTTTATGGAAATTATCAGAATTTGTTTTTTTATTAAGTGTTTTTTCATTGTATTTTACTGTTTAGTATTTTTATTTTTATCGTGTTTTGCGATATAATATTTCGTTATAACGAGTAGCAAAATGTGATCGGAAATATAAATAATATTGAATAAAAGTATAAATAATGAATATTATTATTTATCTTATTTATCACATTTTATTATTTATTTCTAACTATTTCAATTTTTTTTTTAAATTATTTATTTTCAAGAATTATTATTTTATTTATTTTTAAGGATTATTATTTTATTATTTGTGTAAAAAAAACCAAACAAATTCACATCGAATACATAAAAAATATCAATAATACATATATTATTTATAATCCTTATAAATAAATATATTTATTATTTATATTTTTATCGTATTATATTATTTACTATTTATATTATTTTTTGTAGCTACAAGAACATAGGCTGAATTGTAACAAGGATAATAATGATAAAATGAATACAATTTCGAACATTATCGAAATAGAAAACGCGAATTTATCGATTTTTCAATTTTTTTGATTTTTCTTCAACGAAGGAGAAGAACCTAAGAATGAAATACGAGCGTACGATATACAAGACATTTCTGGAGAATTCGTGGATGGGCTCAGCGGATACGGCTTGCAGAATCGCCGTTTCGACTGTGTTGGACGATCTCTTCGTGGATAACATAGAGGACGGTTGTCTGGATTATTGTGAGTATTTTCATTGAAGGTAAAATGGCGTAAAATAATACATAACGTGACCAATAACGATTTATGTACTTTTATGAAATACAAATCGACTCAGCTTCTCAATTTGACAGTTATTTGACAGCTGTTTGACAGCCTCGATTTTTCGGTCACAGGCTCGTTACTGGACTGGTGGACATCGCTTTTGAACTTGCTGGTCGACGACAACAGCGAAGTCCGTAAAAATGCGTCGGAAATAGTCCATAAACTGGAATCCTCAAAGGTGACCGACCTCGAGTGCATTTCCAGCACGATGGACAAATTTTTCGATATTTTCTTCGTCCGAACGGGGACAGTGCCGAGCGTCACTTTTGCCGCGCTATTCGCTTGGAGCACGTCGCTCTCGGGCGACGCGGATTACGAAATGGACGAGTCGGATGTGAGTTCGAGAAAAAATTGTTTTAACCCTTCAATTTAATTAAACAATAATTAAACAATATTTCTGCTAAACAATTCAACAATAATAATCATTAAACAATATATAAACTAAAATAAATACAAATACAAACAATATATAAATTATATAAAATTAAACAATAATAATTGTTCAATTACTATTGTTTATAATAATTGTTTAATTATTATTGTTTATAATAATTGTTTAATTTTATATAATTAAACAATAATTGATTAAACAATATTTTTTTCATAATTCTCATAATTATTGCTTATTATTATAATTTTTTAAATTATCGTTATAATTCGAATTATTATTATTATTATTATTATTATTATATGAATTTTTATTGCTATAATTTTTAGCTATCATAATAATAATAATGAAAAAAATAATGGTTCTAGAAAAATAACAAAAGTAATAATTTTGGAAAAAGAATACATAATTATAATTCCTATTAATTCGATATTAATTGTAATTATCATTTCTTCTTTTATTTATCGTAATTAAGATGCATTTTTTATTTTTCAAATGCTTTTTTAAAAATGAATTTTTTTTATCCAAACGAAATCAAATAAAAATTTGTTCAGTCTGATTTATTAATCATCAAAATTTATTTCATCCCAAGTATAATTTTTGTTTCAAATAAAGTCAGAACTCAAAAGAAATATTATATTAAATTAAAAATGACTAAATATCAAAATAAAATATCAAGTAACAATCATTTTTATTCAAATATCAATAAAAATCATTTAATTAAATAATTATTCGAAAAAATTCAAACAAACCCAAATAATTATTTCTTATTCTCAATATTAATTAATGAAAAAAAATTCTTTGAGAATAACAACGAAAATAATTCGATGGTAAAATTGTAATTAAATTGAATTTCTCAATTGCAGGTTTTCAACAAATGTTACAATTACGAGATATTCGAGCCGTTGCAAATATCGGAAAGATGCGACAAAAAATTGTCGAAGCTGGTGGAACATTCACCGGAAGTGGAATTACCTCTCGAAGTGAGGGGATGGTTGGCCGAGCGTTTGGGAAATTCGACCGAATCGACGAGTTTCACGAGTGCTCGAGATCTCATCCAAAAATACGGAAAATCCGTTCCGACTTTCGAAGGCGTGCTGCGTGACGTCATCGATCCAACTCACAACGACAAATTGTTGCGATCGATGGCTTACGAAAGTTTCGCTATTTGGGCTCGTTGACTCTCGAACTAATTTTCTCCAAGGAAAATGACGAATAGAAAAAAAAAGAATTTTCCAGGAAGAAGTCGATTCGATAAAACGCGCTAAAAACCAAAAAACTAATTCATTACATTCAAACGACTCGTTGAATAATTTCGCGCGAATTGCTCAAAACTTTTTTATCAGTCCATTAGACATTGAGAAAAAAAAACTATTTTTATGTTTTAAACGTTTATAGTGTCGAAACTGGTGCAGAGAAAATTTCATTCGAGTTTTATTCACCTATCAAGAAGATTCGGATAACCTCAAATTTGCACGGTTTTTCACGTTTTACCGGATGTTGGTTAATATTAGGTGTAGTAAAAAGAAATCCATTATTTTTTCAATAGATAGCTCAAGTTATCTGTATCTCGCGTCGTGCAAGTCCGATCGGGTTACGCTAGATGGCGTTGGAAAACTGTCATTTCGTACTGAACAAACTTTAGCGACAGTTTTGCGGTTGGTTGACTTCACGAAATAATGGATTTCTTTTTACTACACGTAATAATTCAAAGGGCAATGTCTCGTCACGTGATCCACACACCACTGCCATTTTCACCTCTGAATAAGTAATTTCCCATACGTATTTACGATAACGCTTCGCTTCTACATTCCTCGGACTCGGACGGTACTGCAGAGATTTATCCTCCGAGCGCAACCCGGATTCCTCGACTTTTACGACTCGAGAGGATGACGACTCCGTGAATATTTCACGACTTTACGTGGCCCCGTTTACTTCTGTTTTTACGAACGAAAGTTCGGGAAAACCATCGCGTCACGCGAGATTGATGTATGTCTGCGTTTATCTCGTCACGTGAAAGACCAAACATTGGGAAATCAAGGTCAACTTTGAAAAATCGAAAAATCGATTTTTTACGTTTTTTTTTGGGATTTTCGTGTTTTTTTGGAAGTCAAATTTTCAAAGTCGTTCGATGATTTTTTGAACATAACCCAAACAAACCCAAACATTGGGTCATCAAGGCCAACTTTGGAAAATTGAAAAGTCGATTTTTTACGTTTTTTTTTTGGATTTTCGTGTTTTTTTGGAAGTCAAATTTTCAAAGTCGTTCGATGATTTCTTGAAAATAACCCAAACAAACCCAAACATTGAGCCTTCAAGGCCAACTTTGGATAATCGAATTGTCGATTTTTTACGTTTTTTTTTTTTAATTTCCGTGTTTTTTTGGAAGTCAAATTTTCAAAGTCGTTCGATGATTTTTTGAACATAACCCAAACAAACCCAAACATTGGGTCATCAGGGCCAACTTTGGAAAATCGAGAAATCGATTTTTTACGTTTTTCAATTTTCGTGTTTTTTTTATGTCAAGTTTTCAAGGTCGTTCGATGTTGAATTGAACGTAACCTTCAGATGTTCGGAAACGGAAATTGAATTTTAAAGGATTTAAATTTTGTTTAACATAACCTTCAAATGATCGTTTCGACGTGGAAATGGAATTTTGTACATTCTTTCGATTTTTTTGAACATAACCTTGAAATGGTCATGTTACGAGAGAAGTGGAATTTTCAAGGGCTCAGTTTGTTGTTTTTAATCGTCACCTTGAAGTAACCTTGAAGAGGTTCGTATTATTTCGAGATCTCGCGACAAATGGGACGCACTGTACATAACGTTTTTATGTAATGTATTTTTTTTTATGAATAAGAAATTTATCGATAGAAGGTAGAAACTTTCACTCGTGAAAAAAATCGAAAAAATATAGCGAATCAATTTCAAATAATAGTAATGATATCTACTAATTTCACATTTTCCATCGAAAATATTGAATTTTATCGTCGGACAAGAAATGCGTGAATATCGCGAATTTCAGTGTTCGTTTTTTTTAGCGAAAAAGAGAAAGTGACGTAGTTGGGTGTATCGTCGATAGTTTACCGAACGTATCAATAAATCATTGTGAAACAAAGCTGGAAAAACGTGTTTTTTTTCGTGTGTTTTTTTTTCGAAGCAAAAAAAAAGGGTTGAAGTTGACCGGGGGAGTTTTACCGGCGTTTGCAGAGGGAAAAAAGTGCGAAAGAAAGGAAAGCAAAACAAAGGTGGTACGAGATCGCACGAGGGTATGGACTGCCCCTCGGGGAGCGTTTCATCGAAATGCTCGCGCCGGTGAATAATGAAAGCCGGTAAGGGGGACTTGCGACTCGCGTGCAACGCCATCCCACGGGAAATTCAATGAAACTCGGATTCAACGGGGAGAAACGCATTACCGATTGATTGACGAGACGCGATTTGTTCCCTGCTTTCTTTTTTTCTCGTTCGCATTCGTCAATCAAAGAGGTTAGGTTACAGGTGACAATTTGAAAAAAAAAAATCGCTCGTCACTCGTCGCGATTCGAGTTGTAAACATTTTTCCTCTCTAAATTTTGTTTCGTTATCAATAACGGTGTCGTTTTTTTTTCTACGTAAAAATGAACTAATTTTTTTCGACGATCGAGTCTCTAAACTATTTTACGAAAAACCTCTTTTTAAATGTATGATCAACCCGATATCGAACTCGTGTATTCCGTAATTCGTAATTTACTCAGATGATACAATAACTTTTCCTACGTTCGAAAAAATGTCGAAACAATTTATCGATCTCATCCCTCAAAAATTAGATAATCAAAATAATCCTCATTTCCGGCAGTCTAACCCCTTTAACATAAAAAATATACAACTTTACAAAAATTGATAAAAACACGTGAATATTTTCGTTTAACATTGCTATTTCAGTTATCTAATTATACACAATATAATAATAAATAAATTAAACGAAATGACAAATAATTCAATTGAAATGAATTACAAGCATCCCTACTGTAACCGAAATCATACGAACTAAGCAAACCCGATCGAGAAGCCAATATATTTCAGCAATTTTACTCGCGAAGTTTTCCGATCGGGAAAGTTCCGTCGATAAGGAAGGTCGCTGGTGTGCTTAGAGTATCGCGTATGTTGGGTCGGGGCGGTGTTTGGTGAGGGTAGAGCGAAAAATGGCGTTGGGCGCAGCGATCGGCGGCCCCCAGTCGGCGCTCCAGTCGTGGTTGGCCCGTGTCGCGGAGTGTCTCTCACGCACACAGTAGTTCGGATGTTTCTCTCGGCGCACGCACACACGAGGGTTAGCAACGCGGTTTACACGCATACGCGCTCGTACATCGAGCACGGCGATCCCGTGCGGCTTGTATTTCCGCATGGACGTGTGGATCGTTCGTGTGTGTTCCCGGAGACCGATCGCGTAACGAGACACACGAGCGCGCGCGCGCGTACTCTCCGAGCTCGCTTTTGTGATCCGCGAAAAAAGAATCAG
>JAPYZJ010003836.1:0-16262 GCA_030522765.1 Ophioninae sp. B BG-2022a | reverse complement strand
GAATTCGTTCGAAATATCATGAAATTCTGAATTCCTTCGAAATTTCATGAAATTCTGAATTCGTTCGAAACTTCATGAAATTCTGAATTCGTTCGAAATTTCATGAAATTCCGAATTTCATTTCACGAAATTCTGAGTCGTTTAGGAAATCCGTGGGAAACTATCATCCTTATCGGCGGATAAAGGGGGAGGGGGGTAACATTCCCTCTTAAGGTAAGACCTCAAAAAACGATTTTTCGGACTTGCGTCATTTCTATATCGAATGAAACTAAGCGTTTTCAATTTCTCGAGGAACGAACCTCGTTCATCGTCGTTCAGAATTGACGGTAATCATGATTAATTTGATTCTTCGAGAAACAATATTTCGCGTAATACTTTCGTTTCCGGTAGACTATTGATCGATCCATCGAGAGAAAGTATGGAACCTCTTCCGGCCAGTGATAGAGATCGTTAAATTTTCCTTTCACTTCGACGATGATGTGATTAATTATTCGAAAGGTTGGACGTCGGAAATTGATATCGACAACTGGTGAAGGACGTTGTATAAGAATTGTGTTTGTATCACACTTTTTCCCGACTAGCGAATACGCAAAACATAGCATATAAATATAAACACATTATTGATGATGTTGCCACAATTTTAGTGATACAAATACGTACGTAATATGTGTAGATAACGATGATAATAAGAGCAATAGAAGGAACAAAAATGTGGAAACTTTCATTAGCAGCTGTGTATTCGGATAGGAAAAGTTTTTTTAAATATTAATAATAATAATAGCGTCGTTAAACTGCGACGCTAAAAGTGCGAAAAAGATAAAAGGGCGTAACGATGATACTTAAAAATTCAAAATAATTGTAAAAAAATAAAATTCTAGAGCAACGGACCAGAAAACATATGTATATACCAAACGTATGTGATTGAAGTTTGCATCGTTGGCACTCGTTCACTGAATTTCTTCGTTTTACCATTATCCAAAATCGAATTTAAAAAATATGATTAAAAATGTCGAATCGAATCTTCGATCGATATTTTTATCGAATCTTCGATCGATATTTTTCTCGAATCTTCGATCGATATTTTTCTCGAATCTTCGATCGATATTTTTCTAATCTTCGATCGATATTTTTATCGAATCTTCGATCGATATTTTTATCGAATCTTCGATCGATATTTTTATCGAATCTTCGATCGATATTTTTATCGAATTTTCGATCGATATTTTCATCGAATCTTCGATCGAAAATCAAAATTTCAAAATATTCTCAAAATATGATTAAAAATGCTTCCCATTATCAAAAATCATATATCCTGACAGCTAAAACCCAGCAAAGGAAATTGGAGTGAAAAATAATGTTTTTCTTTTGATGCAAACTTCAACGTCGTATAAAACGTGTCGATCGAACATATGTCCGAGCTAAAATAATAATTCGTCTTTATTTCACTCACTATCATAATTGTTACTATATTTCATGAATCGCCATCGCCTATCATCGCAAAGTCATCATTTATCAATTAACGAGCCGATTCGTCGTATAAAACTATGCATAAGAGAAGCTGATCGGAGAATCATCGGTTTTAAACAATTTCGGTACTCGTACCGTTTGAAAAAAAAAAAGTTAACCATTTTTCCGAAGAAAAAAATTGAAAATCGGAGAATCATGGTTCGGAGTGAAGATTATAATTATTATTGAACGCTGATAATTACGTACGTACCGTAACAAAATTTGAGTATAAACTGTGAATAACTGAGCTAGAAACATACGTAACGATAATAAGCGTGTGACGCGAGTGTACAAGATGTTTAGAAGTCTTTTCAAAAAATTTAGATGGTCGCTCTAATCCAATGCAAACGATTTGGTATTCCGGTTAATATACACGATCCGAAACAGAATTCTACAATGCTACCAGACATCATCTGTACGGAGTGAAAAGCCTGAATAAAATTACTTGATAATCTAATAAAAAAAAAATTAAAAAAAAATATATAAATATTCGATTGGATTTTTTTTGTTTTTGTCAACCGGAAGTTATCGCTTCGAAAAGTCAGGAATTGTTTATAGGGTGACTGGAACACTTCGAAGCACCCAACCAACGGTAAAATGCTTTCTTATTTGCGATACACCATCTATATCATTTTATTTATCTCTTTACCACTTTTATTTATCTCTCACACCCACTTCGGTTCTTTTCTCTCCAGTTGTGTTGCACGTCTTAGACTCGAGATCGACCGGCCCCTTTTCCATTCCGGGTACGGCCATAACTCTGAAAACTTTTCGGCCAAACAAAAGTAAGGACTTTTGATCCAAGTTTTATCGTTGAATGTGGCCGAGGGGGAAGGGTAGGGTAAAAAGGGCAGGGAAGGGGGAGGGGCTGTTAGGGTACGCGGGTGCTGCAATTTGTGAAGAACCGAGAGAGGCCATCTCGCTTATACGCTAAATCCGGGACGCCTCGACAGTATTTCGTTCGCTTTGTCTTTTTTGCCGTTAGCGATTATATAAATACTCAACTGCCATGAACCTCGAACCTTCCTTTGCCATTGCTTTAAAGTATTGCTGGATGGACAATCGGGGAAAAAGTTTGCGCCAAATGGGGAAATCGCGAATGTACAAGTCTAAATCATGTCGAACATGTATAGCAGTATAATTAGTCAAATAGATTATTTAATAATTAATTGAAATATAGAGTCATTGATTTTTCATTTTTGATAAGAATTGCTTTTTGATAAGTTGGCACTCGTTCGCTAAATTTCTCCGTTTTATCATTATCCAAAATCGAATCTTCAAAATATGATTAAAAATATCGAATCGAATCTTCGATCGACATTTTTCTCGAATCTTCGATCGATGTTTTTATCGAATCTTCGATCGATATTTTTCTCGAATCTTCGATCGAAAATCAACAACATCGGACATGTATAGCCATATAATTATTCAAATAGATCATTTAATAATTACTTGAAATATAGAGTCGTTGATTTTTCACTTTTGATAAGTATTGAAGTCAAATTTGATTATGTTGGTGCCGACTGAGTTTTTCTCAGTGACTGGAGCTGTTCCAACTGGTGGAGAAAAAATTCCTCAATTTGTGAATTTAATTCACACGTTTATCTTATTTATATCAATAATTACCCAAAAAAACTAATATGGATTGAGTTTTTGGGGAATTATTGATGATAAGGATAAAATTGAGTTTTTACCCAATCATTGATAATATAATAAGTGAGTTTATAATTATTTTTATAATACCTGATAATTTATTTTTTTAATGATTGATAGTAACGATGATTGCGTTTTTATCCAATTATCTTATTATGATAAGGAATAATTGGATTGAAAACTCAATTATTATATTATCAATGATTGACGAGTAATTGATTAGTTAACTTTTAATCATTTACATTACTCAATTATCTTATTATAATAAGACAATATTACAATTACATTCCTAAAATAAAATATTACAAGATAATCATTTTATCTTATTATAATAAGATAATTGGGTAAAAACTCAATATATATTGAGTTTTCCAATAATTGCGGATTGATAATTAAAATAAATGTTTCACTTTGCCAAATGTCATAATAC
Source organism: Ophioninae sp. B BG-2022a (assembly GCA_030522765.1). Lineage (NCBI taxonomy): Eukaryota > Metazoa > Arthropoda > Insecta > Hymenoptera > Ichneumonidae > Ophioninae sp. B BG-2022a. The sequence goes on along the minus strand of JAPYZJ010003836.1, from coordinate 12,673 downwards.
AGTCGATTTATTTGAAAGTTATCTTATTAAATCACTTCATATAAAATCTTAATAATATACAATGATATTTTTTCAAAATTTGCGACGATTCAATGTCACTCGTTTTGTAAGCGATAACGTCTGTAGAAACTGCTTTTTCATAATCGACATAATCTTAAATTCATTTGTTTCTAACTGCTCAATTATTTAGTAAAGCATTTTTAAATAATTAGTGTACCATTATTCAATCGAGAAATAACATTAAACAAATTTTCAAAAATGTTGACGATTTTTCAATATCCAGCCAGTAATACCTTAAACTCAATTAAGGGTGAATTTTTCAAGTCATACTGGAAAATTCATGTGGATTTGTGAACTTTTCAATTTTCCTTTTTCAGGTCCGACGTCTTATCGTTTTAAACGTAAAGTATTCAGTAGCACAACCTTGTGGTCACGACAATGATCCAGCAGGCAAATTAAATTTTGAGGCGATTAATCGCACGCGACAAATAACAAAGAAATCAACCTGCGATTGACAAGTCGAGTGACGGATGTAAAGCCGCCAAGGGGATTATTGCGACTCGTCGTAATTTTTAGGGTTCGCGACTGTGGGGTCGTCATTTCTGCTCACAAGTGTTTGAATATACACGATCGTATGAAGAGGCTTCGAGAATTAAATTAGACCAGTCTCAGCTGTGTATTCGTTGATCGAGACTAATTTACCGCTCCCGCGGAATCGTATCAAAATGTGGAATTTGTGTTATCGAGGTAAGTACTATTTTTTCATTTTGAAAAGTCAATTTTACGTTTCACGCTTTTATTAAAAACCACAATGAAATGAACAATAAAATAATAAATAAATAATATAATAATGAATGAAAAATAAAATAATGAATCAGTAGATAACAAAATAATTTATAAATGATATAATAATAAATACCTAAATAATAAAATAATTAATAAATGACATAATAATAAATACCTAAATAATAAAATAATTAATAAATGACATAATAATAAATACTTAAATAATAAAATAATACATTTTTGTTTAATATAAAAATTCACTTTCACGTTTCTTTACTTTTTATTATTTATTATTTTATTTTTTTATCTTCTCCAAAATAGAGACCGTAAATGAAGTAAGCTTTTTTAATCCATTTTTTAATTCTGTTAATCGTTTTTTTGGTGAATGGAAGATATATTCGTCGACATATGTATACTAAAGTAGACTCAAGTAAATTTTTTAAGTCTCAGATCTTATTAGTCTGAAACAAAAAAAAATCCTCTCAATGTCCATTAATTATGGTATTGTGAAGCACAGTCGTTTTGCATTTTCGTTCTTTTTCGAAAAATGGCCACGTTTTGAAATAAAAAGTACCGTTTTTAACCAAAATATTTTCATTGAAGATACAAAGATTTTTAAACGAATTTCGTGTAAAAATGTCATACATCCGGTTCGAAAAAAGAGTTTTCGAAAAAAAGCGCTGTAAATCCATCATTTTTATAAAATAATAAAAATCGATTTTAGAATACAGATTTTTTAAAGTACGAGTTCTGGAAAAATAAAAAAATAAATAAAGAAAAACGAAATAATGAAAAAACAGAAGCAACAAAACGGAGATTAAGTAATAACGTCAAACACGATATAATAAAATGAGTTGAACGAAGTATCTATATCAATCAACGTAAATTAAATCAAATAAAAATCAAAATATCATTAAGACAAATAAAAATGCAAATGTACAACCTCCGAAACGACAGCGACAACACCCGACCACGCCTCCGCATCAACGTTCACCCTCGAGCTCACTATCAAACAGATGCGGAAATAATTTCAATTTGAAAACGTCAAGAGAAAATGAGCTGGTCACACCCACAGGAAGCGGGTACCAGAGGTGGTAAATCGAGACACCAAAAACCCTGTGATACCTAATTGCCCCACAAAAAGTAGCAATGAACTGACCTAATTTAGCCGACGATGTACGATAAATTATTATTTCGCAACCCCCCCCCCCCTGCCCCTTCAAAATTTTATAAATTAATAACGTTTGATTTTTATTTTCTTTTTCATCGAAATATTGAAAACACACTTCCGTTAAAATCCAATTTTTAAGTATGAAATCTAAGGTTTAATTTTATATTTATAAAATTTAATTTTTTCAATTTTCTAAAGCGTAATTAAAATTGAGACTAAATGTCTAAAACTTCATTATTTTTAAATTTGTCTTTTTAAGACTAGATTTAAACTTTTGTATAAATTTGTTTAATTTACAAAAATTTTTGTAAATCGGGTAAGAAGTTTGATCGCATAAAATAACAGTTCGATACAGAAATGCATGTGGTTAAAACTGGAATATTTGGCTTTTCTCGTAGGGTTGAAAGAACAGGAGTTATATTTTTCTTTAATATTGGGCGTTTCCAACGCCCAACTGTGCTGGTGCCTTTTATTGCCAGTCTATGATAATTTTATGTTTTCTTCCACGGTATATTACTGACACAAAAATCGTCGAATAATTCCCTCGAATTCGTACCGCTATTTAAAATGATAAAGGATGAACATTTTTGGCTGTTAAGCTCCGAATATATATTTTTTTTATTGTACGAAAGACCACTATAGAAAGTTAAAAAATTTAACTTGCATCAGACGAATCATATGAAATCATCAAAAAGGAGCCATGTATATATGATTATCATTCATCAATAATTTAAGGATAATAAAGATAATAAATTTACTAAAAAAAATTAAGTCAAATAAAAATAAAAATATAATTAAAAAAACATTATTTTTTGAGGTATTACTGGATGGTTATTAGAAAATCCCAAAATTTTTGAAAACTTGAGGAATGATAGTTTTTTATCGAATATTAATGCACGAATAATTTCATGTTTTTTTTTTACGAAATAATTCAGTAACTATAAACATATAAATTCAACAAATGCTACAAATTATGAAAATACGATATCATCAAGATTCAGGATCAAACGATTAATCCCAAATCTTCATGGATTTATAAAGACGAATTTATAATTATTTGAATTTATAAAAATTATGAAAGATTCATTTTAACAATTAATACGTCAACGACCATTAAAAAACTCAATATGCATCGAGGGTTTGGGTCATTATTGATAATAATGATAAAATCCGAAGAAATTAATTTAATTTAAAAAAAATGTTGTTTTTTGCAATTAAACGTTTTTTTTTGTGAACAGTAGATACAGATGTACGTTCCTTAACAAAAGCTCCGTCAAGAACGTGCCAATAATGAATTCAATTAGTATTGAAATTAAAATTAATATTCAATTCAATTAAAATCGAAAGGGGAAAATTAACATTTCCAAAAGTAAATTTATAATTGAAACCCTAAATTTATTATTCGTAACCCTAAACATGTACGACGTGATCAAATTTGTAAGTCAACGAGTCCCCAATTTTTGACTTTTTTTCCATCGGAACGTCACGTTACACCTTAAATGTACTAATAAATAAAAAAAAGCATTCGGAGCTTCAATATCAATGTCGTTATCACCTCGGACATCTTCGTGCAAATCGTATTGACAAATTGGATTTTTCAGTGATGATCATCACCGTCGCGTGTCACGTTTGATTCTTTCACCCTCGGACTTCACTGAAAAAGCTGTGCTTTGACGAAGCAGACATTTGCAACTGCAAAAAAAAATGGTAATTTCATTGTTATTGCTATACGTGTGATAAAATAGACTGGACTTTCCCCTACAACCACCGAAATATTGACACGTGTCTTGCATATAGAGCCTTCACCCTCAGAGCACTCCACTCAATCCCAAATCGATCCATATGACAATATCACTAGTTGCTCGCACAGCTTCGTTGTGTTACATGCTCACGATCAACCAAAGCGAGGATTGAAAGGGGTGCATTTTTTTATCTTCTTCTGTTACTGAAGCATCTTCTATCCTCATTCGTACCGGTCATAATCCTGCCTCAGCCAATTGAAAATTAACGTCATTTACAGGACAATCAAAGAATTGACGTTCACTCTATGCTGATGGGTCGATTTTGTATCTGAAATTTTACTTTAATATTCGTTGTATTTTTAATTAATCAATAGGTCCGTTAGTAATTTTGAGGGAATTTTTAGATAAATTATGGTTTCTTTTGAAAAATGTGGTTTTATCAGTTTATCATTCGAAATATTTCCTATGGCTAACTTCTACTTTTTTTATTTTTCTGGTAGTATAACGTTTACTATAACAGAAAAACAATTCATTTTTTGAGGTTACCCACGAATCGACCATTTTGTTTAAGAGCATGAAGAACACGCCTTCGTCCACTTCGAAATTTTGAAACCACTATTCTCTCTAACGGTTGAACCAATCGGTACGAAATTTGTTGTGTGCATTCAGGACGATGGCACCGAGGGCCCCCCGGTCGCAATTTTGGATGAAAACGTTTCATTTTTGAGAAATCGAGGTTTAAAACGTTTCGACTATCACTCTCACACTCGCGTGTCACGTGGTAATGTTCGCCATGATCTTAAGGTAGATACGCCTTTGTAAACTTTTTTGCATTTTACTTATAGACTTAAAAAGTCCCTTAATCCAAAAGTTATATTCAAAAGGTTTCACGTGAAGGACATTTTTGAAATGGTTAAAATGGCCGATTTTCCGAGGAGGTTTTGGACCTGATTTGTAGTATTTTTTTAACTTTAAAAGCTTTTTTCTCGAATCAATGTTTTTAGTTAAGAGGATACCTAGGTTTAACGCCTCGAGGCTCTAATCTCGATTGACTTACAATTTGTACTGTACCTTTTTGACAACATTTTCTAGTCCAATACCTGGGATTATTTCCATAAGTAAATATTAATAAAATGTATTAGGTATCTATTTTCGACCGATCTTTTAAAGAAATTTTTTGTTTTCATATTAATGCAATTTTTATAAGATTAATATTTTGCAAAATCCCTAAATACTGGGGATTTTCTTATTATGAATATTATTATGCTTAAATATATTGCATTTTTCTATTTCCAGACTCAAAAAATTATAGACATACTAATTATAGATATATCTATAATTATAATTATAAATAATAAAATAAAAAATACAATTTATTTAAACCCCTTAATGTAAATGCCGTTTTGTCGGTATGTAATCAGACATATTCAATGTTCAAAAAATCATGATGTTTACACTTAGGGAAAACGACACATACTGAAAATCAAAAAAAAAAAATCGAATTACAACCTTTCGTAGAAATGCCTCAAAATTAATGCAGCGACCTAATTGTATAGCTATTCATTAAGATGTAGTATAAACGCGAATATAAATGTCGTTTTGCGACAGAAAATTGAAATAGGTGTCATTGGAAGCACCATGAAGAATATCCGGGGTTGAAGGATATCGTAGGGGAACATCGGAAGAGATTCTTCATCAATGGCAGTTAACCCCCGTAATTGACCTACTGTGCTGTATTCTCGTGCCCCTAACGGGCTGCTCATGTTACGCAGTGACGAGGGGGCACGATGGAGCACGTAGAACACGATCCCACTCTAAAGTCTACCTCCGAGGAGCTTCATAATTCATTTTGTACTTTCGACAGAAACAAGGATGTTTCCGATTAGACAGACTTTTATAATATTGTAAAATTGTAAGAAAATAAATTTTTTCGTCTCTTTTTGCGATTTTTCTGGGGTCACTATAATCTGAAAATTTCAAACCGTAACGTCGGTTCCGTTTGAACGACGGAAATTTTATAGGGAGATTGATTGGGTTTGTTTGGGTTTGGATAGGAAATTTGAAGACTCGAAAAATTATGATCATTGGATTCATCTAGAAATCGCAAATCACGTTTCCGGAAAGTGCACTTGAAAAATGCTTAAGCGACGAAGAGCTATGTGTATTTTTTTTCTCATTTTTCATTTTTTATATTTGTGAGAATTTCAATACTGAAAATCTGCCGAAAATTTAAAAATTATCGAATCTTAGTTAGAAAAACATTTTTTTTGCAAAAATTGACAGCGAAGAAATTGTCTATGGGAGTACCAAATCTAAGCGGAAGAAAACTTATCGACGATTCAGTGAAAAAAAACCATTTTTTTATTAAAGATTTTTTTTTCGATTTTTTTCTTACACTTTTTACTCTTCTTTTTTCTCTTTCTCTTTCTTTTTTTTCGCACTTCTTACACTCGAATTCATCGCGATGCGGCAAATATTTTTACCGGAATTGGACATGAAAAATCGATAAATAAGAAGCAATCAGTAATAATCGATAACCAACCTTAACAATTTTTCCAAAAGTATAAAAATGATCCAAACTTGATGAATCAAACGGAATTTTGCAGAGGAAATGATAACGAAACCCCTGAGCACAGCGTAGAGTTTCGTGTCTGACCATAAAACAAATTATCGACAATTTGCCAGTGGAATTTTTTTTTTATTTTCTACACTCCAAAAACTTAGGTTTGGAGTCCTTCAATTTTATTTCTATATATTTTGTCTCGCTTCAAAATGAATTCAACGCTGGATTAATTCTAACCCTTTCGATTCCGAAAAAAAAAAATCAAAAATATTGTGACAGGTATCGTTTTTTCGAAGCTATAAAAACAAATATAATTAAAAAACATAATTAAATAAGATATCGATAATGATATCGATATATACCTAAGCGCATGAATTAACGTTTGCAAAATTCCGTTGAGAGTTTGAAGGTAATACCCATAGATAGGTTTCGATTGCTCAATCAAGATGGCACGGGGAATGGTATTCTCTTGGGTCTTATCCATTCCCGTCCCATCCCTTGGATCCTTGAACTCAAATTGTCGAGAAGTATTTCAATATCCGCATAAGTATATACGTATAATCGGTAGAGACGTGTGTGCAGTTATATTGGATTCGGCTTCGACTTGATCGACCGCAACTCTGCCTGCATTGCCTATTGTCAAACCATGCTTTCATCCTGCTCGACATGTACTCACTTTCTTTGATCGAAATACTTTAGCCTAGAATGTTTGTCACATTCTCCATTTCTTTGTCCATTGGAGGTCGTCCAATCGTTATATCCTTTGATCAATGTAGGGTAATCTAGTCTAGGAGTACTCACTTAAGATTCAAAATTTTCTAAAAAAATAAATACAAAGTCTAGGAAATCAAATAAGCATTTATTACGATTGCAATTTAAACATCTTTCATAAAGTAACATAAAAAAAACAAAAATTAAAAAATATTACTAAAAATAACAAAAATAATCAGAAATTGGAATTGCGTATTTTTACAAGTACTATTGGATAAGAGTACGCGAGTATGAGCGAAATTCAACGCCATCTCTTGGCATTGACCGGAATTACGCTGGGTGCATGTCTCAGGCATCGTTTTTAAAAACTTCAGTTTTTTTTTTCATTTTTACCAAATAATTGCATTCTTGTCTCAAAAATAATTTCAAAATTGTAAAAATATTAAAGATTTTCAGCAAATTAACTAATCACCAAGAAGTAGATTTTTCTTGATGTTCGACTGGATAGAAACTCGAATTTCAATTTAAACTTAATTAGAAAGCTTATTATTTTTGTCCTAAGACTTTGAATTGAATAATTTGATTTACTCTTGTGTTATTTTTCATTCTATTTATAGCATTGGGAAGAACTAATATGGTGTCACTTTCTACCCACGATTTGTTACTTTCGTCCTGACCATGGGGTCGAAAGTAACAATCTCCAATTTTTTTCTGCAGATTTATAACAATGAGAAACCGAAATATATTAGACAAAATCATAAAGCACATATTTAGACCATAAACGAAAGTTTAATATAGCTTTTTATTTGTTTTATTTGTTTTATTTTTTTATTTTAATATAGCTTAATATAGCTTTATTTATTTTATCACAAATGTTATAATTGACGAAAAATCGGGCATGGAGTACAAACTGTTACAAGTCTACGGTCTCCCCTATTTCATTTTCTAGATATCAGTAAGGATCGTAAATTCCTGATTGGAAGACGATACGTCATCGTTGTTGGAAATGAAAACAACAACTTCGAGGATGAAATCAGGATTTTCAGATAAAAGCCACAATGTAAGGTATATGCGTGTGCAAATAAGGTATATATATATATATATATATATATATATATATATATATAAACCTTTTAAAGATATCTATACGTATACAGTATGTAATGCTGTAGAGTACTACAGTATATTGAATCGTGACGAGTATCATGCGACTGACAGCTGGAGCTAATTGAATCTTGACTCCATCTGGATGCGTCGAACCAAACTGAGACTTGAACGTCGGCTTTCCACCCTTCTGTAGTATTCTTCACCTCCACTCCCTGCTCTACCCCCTCCCCCTGGCCCCTTGTTGAGTTTCATCAACTATCTACCGTCATAGAGGTGCTCTTCTTCTGGTCGCCCAAACTTTTGTCCTGACAGTTCGAATGGCCAAAGAATAACGACACAAAGACAGCTAACCGAACGAAGAGTCGTGACAAGTATATTTGCATAGGGTCTCTACACAAATTTAACCCAAATTCATGTATAGAAAATCGGATCGTAAGCTTTGGTATTTTTACTGTATTTTAATTATTTTTTTATTAATTTGTATTTATCTTTACTGTATTATTTGTAGTAATGAATTTTATTTTATTTATTTATTAGTAATAGATATATATATATACATACATATAATATTATATAATATATATTATATAAAATATAGGAAAAATATATTTATTAAAATGCAGAAAACCAAACCATGAGGTTAGGTTTTATTTTTACTGTATTATTTGTGGTAATGAATTTTATTTTGTTTATTTATTAATAATAAATATATATATAATATAATATAATATATATATATAATATAAGGAATATAATATATAGTAAAACTATATTTATTTAAAATATATAAAACCAAACCATAAGGTATGGTTTTTTTAAAACTGTTTTTTTGTATTTTTATTATTTTTTATTTTTGTATTATTTTGTATTCATTTTTACTGTATTATTTTTAGTAAGGCATTTGAATTTAGTAATTTATTAGTAATAAATATACTATATATATATAATATAATATAATATATACATAATATAAATAATATAAAATATAATAAATACCAAATAATAAAATAAAGTAAAAATAAAACCAAACCTTATGGTTTGGATTTCCATACATGAATTTGAGTTGAATTTGTTATATTTATTTATTATAATCATGTATAGAGGACCAAACCACCAAAACCAAAAACGACAGACCTAGAAGAACTTTTAGGATGGTTATCGATCAGGATATAGAATTGTAGATACTATTCAATGTGCATACTATACAAATCGTCAATCACGTGACTAGAGCCGTCGTTTTCATTTTCCATTCTTATTTTAAATCTCCGAGTCTCACCCTCCATCGTGTCATCGTTCACGCCCTTTTTTCATTACCGTCTTTGCCACTTTCATAGCACTACCAGCCACTGGAGTAACGGCACCGGTATAAGCCCTTGAAATAAATTGAAAATGGGTTCCGGGACTGCATCACCCGACGCAACGATATCATTTTTCCTCGCTCTTTCTTGTCTCCTGATCATTCGTAGTAGTGACTTTTCCCAACTCTTTCGCTTTTTAATACCAATTTTACTCTTCTCCTGTATACGATCTCCTTCAGCTGGTTTTTTTATGTAGGTGATCTTGTATTATTATTATTATTATTCGCGAATGGGGGCTGGGGTAGGAATAACGAACTTCGATTGACCAGAAGGCTCAAAATTACGATTTTTTAATAATCTGAAACTATGAATATCGTAATATTGATATTCCGAATTTTTTTCCGTTTACGAATTTTGATATTACAATTATTTACAAAATTACGAATTTTAATATAACAATTTTTTACAAAATTAAGAATATTGATTATTTACGTAATTGTAAATAATTAATATTAAGAATATTAATTATTTACAAAATTATGAATTTTAATATAACAATTATTTACAAAATTACGAATATTAATATTACAATTATTTACAAAATTATGAATTTTAATATAACAATTATTTACAAAATTAAGAATATTAATATTACAATTATTTACAAAATTACGAATTTTAATATAACCATTATTTACAAAATTACGAATTTTCATATTACAATTATTTACAAAATTACGAATTGTAATATAACAATTATTTACAAAATTAAGAATTTTAATATTACGAAACTCGTAGTTTCGGAATATTAAAATTCGGAATTTTGAGCCTTCTGGTCAATTGAAGTTCGAGATTCCTACCGCATCCTGCGAATGGCACAGTTCGGGGTGGAGTAGGAAACTCAAAATTCCATTGACTAGAGGACTCAACACTCCGAATTTTAATTTTTATTTACCCCCAACGTTTACATTGTTTAAAAAATAATTATTTCCCATGTTTGGGTTTTGGATCAAAATTCTGAATTTTAATATTTCGAAACTACAAATTTCGTAAAGCTCATTCCAGCAAAAGCTTTACGAAGTTTGTAGTTTCGGAATATTAAAATTCAGAATTTTGACCCAAACCCAAACATGGAAAAACGTAATTGTTTAAACAATGCAAAATTTAGGGGTGGTGTAGGAAACCCGAACTTCGATTGTCCAGAAGGCTCAAAATTCCAAAATCAAATATTCCGAAACTACAATTTTCCCAAACCTTTTGCTGGCATGACCTTTAACGAAATTTGGCGTTTTGAAATATTAAAATTCAGAATTTTTACCCAAACCCAAACATGGAAAAACGTTATTTTTTAAACAATGCAAACTTTAGGGGTGGTGTAGGAAACCCGAACTTCGATTGACCAGAAGGCTCAAAATTCCAAAATCAAATATTCCGAAACTACAAATTTCCCAAAGGCTTTTGCTGGCACGAGATTAACGAAATTTCTAGTTTTTAAATATTAAAATTCAAAATTTTGAGTCTTCTGGTCAATCGAGGTTCGTGTTTCCTACCCCAACCTCAAAATTCGCATTGTTTAAAAAATAACTATTATCGATGTTTTCCCAAGCAATCGAAACATTTGAAACTTCCGTGAAACGTCAGCTATTTATAATCACAATTGTGAACAAGTTTTGCAAGTCGCTGTATAACTATTATAACGCCCTTGGTGCAGTCCCCTATTAATGCGTTTATAGCAATTGGCATTATGTAATTCGAGATATACGTAATACATAAGAATCCGCGTGACGAGGAGTTCGCGACCAAAGTATACGCCTATCCCACCTACTTTCTATACGTACATACATAGTTGTTAATGAATTACGTATTTTCGTTCCACGACGGTAACATAAAAAAAAAAAGAAAAAAAGGATTTGGGGCATAATCGTACCTCCATCGAAGCCTCTATGAGGCCAAGGCAGGTGTTTTATACACAATGAAGCGTAAAAATACATGTGGCGTTATCTGGGTGTAGCGGAGTGCGGCAGTACCGAGGTCGAGCATGAAAACACTTTTTATTTCAACGTTTATTATCAGTCCTCCTCGGTGTCTCTCGATGTGATGAGAAAACCTTTATAAATCAGTGAAAAACCAAACCCAAACCACTGAAAAAACATCATCATCAAAAATGTTCAACGGTACAATGATTGCTCGCATTTTCTTCATCAACGTATTTTTCGCCTTAATTATAACGGAAATATATTGTCAGAGCTGCGCTGAATCCGGTCGATCAGTAAGTTGCACTTAAACGTATTCTAGAGCTTAAAGACTTCTATATAGACCCCTAGGAAATTGTAGCAATTGCTGTAGGAATGAGAAGTGGAAGCTGTGTACCACGTGACATACGAACACGCAAGAAATAACTGATATGAAATTGAAGTTCTCAACGAAAATGATTATTTTTCAATTCTTCCATTTTTGTTACCGAAATACTAATCAAGATACGTCAATAATTATTCGAATCTTTACAGTGATAATTTATCATTCAAATCTGAAGAAAAATATTTCGCAAAATATAGAACTAAGGAAATAAAAAAATTAGAAAAAAAAATCATCGAATTGCAACGATGCCAAACTCAAGTCCATCTTAAATTGTTTATCCGGGTTTTCTCAAAGATGAAACATTTTTAATGTTTGATAAAAGAACCAGTCTCTTCGTCTATCCATTCTACAGAGCCTGATACTCTGTTTCGCCATAAAAATATAAATACCTATGAGTAAAGTGGATTCGAAAATTCGTAAGATTACATGGATTTTCTAAATATTTAAAAAATACAGAATTAAAGGATCACTATTTTATTTGTTGACACATCCGAAATTTTGGTGATGTTTGACTACAAAACAGAAGCTCAAAATGGTTTTCTAGTGTTCTGATGATGCTGCTTGCTGCGGTGGGTGCTGTAGAAACAGAATGTGCCTGGACAGTAAGTATTGACCATTTTTACTACTAAGACATTCGTTTATGAAAATGCTGCCGATTAAGACAAGAAACTTACCTATTCTGATGCACTAGGGGATCAACAACTGGTATACTTGATACTTTGTATAAACGAGTTAATTGATGCTTTGTATTCAGAACATGAGAGGTTCATTTGTATGAACAGACGCAGCAGATCGCTACCGTCAATTATACCGCGAACGACAGAGCACTGTTGTATGTCATTCTACATATTCTACATTCTACATATTCTACATTCTACATATTCTACATTCTACATATTCTACATTCTACATATTCTACATTCTACATATTCTACAT
>JAPYZJ010003835.1:0-50862 GCA_030522765.1 Ophioninae sp. B BG-2022a | reverse complement strand
ACGATAAAAATGTTTCGTACTTGAGAAATAGTGATTTAAAAATTTCGACTATCTCTCTCGTACTCGTGTGTCACGTGGTACGTCTTCGACATGTCCTTAAAAGCGTAATATACTAAAAATCCCGGATTTAATTAATTATAATAAAATCATATCGGAAAAAAGATCGTAAAAGATACCAAAGATTTGGGCTTGTACGGATATGGATCAAGGAATACCGTTTTGTGTCAATTCCAGTTGTACCTTTGAGTGCATCGAGTCCAGGTCGAGTGCTAGAATATTACATGAACGATTCGGACGTTCGTATGATAGTGACGACGAGCGAGCATTTGCCGATACTCGAGCCACTGGTGGCGAAAACAAATCGGCAGCTGGTGGTATTCGACGAAGCTTTGAGAGTTCTCGCGATGAAAGCTGACGGAAAAACGGCTAACAACAGATTAATGCCGGACGATGAAATCCGCGAAGCTTTCGTCTCCCCGTTGAACGACGATTTTTACACTACGAAAGACGCTCTTTTCGTTTATACTTCGGGCACAACGGGTAAACCAAAAGCCGTCGTTATCACTCACAAAAATCTTCATTCCCAAATAAACGCACTGGTGAACGCTTGGAACTGGAGCCCAAAGGACAACGTACTTCACACCCTACCACTGAATCACATACACGGCCTCGTAAACGTTCTCATGTGTCCCCTCTACGTGGGCGCTCGATGCGTCATGCTACCAAAATTCGAAACTTCCAACGTTTGGACTCAACTGCTCGGCATCAATATTCAAAATACCGAACGCGTCAATATGTACATGGCCGTACCAACGATCTACGCAAGACTCATCCAAGAATACGATATCATTTTCAGCAAAAACGCTAAATTTAAGGACTACGTAAGAACGGTCTGCTCCACGAAAATCAGGTAAACCGGGCCTTTCGCAATCTCACTTCACTTGGGATATTCGAATTTTTTATGCGGAAGCAAAAAAATATCAAAATCGTTGCCCTTCGAAGACAAGGATAAAATCTATATAATCTCGATATTTTACAAAACTACTTTTTTTGTAAATTTTGACCATTTTTTGGTCATGCCCATCATCAAGCTCTGTAGAATTTACAGTTGTAGGGGATGGTTGTTTCGTTTAACGTTAAAAATTCTTTTTTGAGAAATCTCGGTCACATTTCTGAAGTAAGATTTAAAGTGTCGGAGAATTTATAGATTAATAGGTTTTGAAGTCGAAATTCTCGCTAACCTCTCTTTGTATCTTCGTGACTTGAAAATGTTTTTCCTCCTTGAAAATTGACAAAAACTCTCAAATCATTATTCAAAAATTGACAATTGAAAATTGTCAAATTGACAAAAATTGAAAATTGACAAAAAGTCTCAACTCATGATTATTGTAATTATAATATTTATTATTTAATAAATATAATATGATATTTAATATGACATAATATTTAGCATAATGTAATATTTAATATTATTATTATTATTATTATAAGTTTCTACTTATTCAAAATATAATCCCAATTATTCGATAAAGTACCAAAATCAATAAATTTCCACATTAGAACCTGTTACAAGAAACGAACAAAAATGTTAAGGTTTACGGGGGGGTGGGGTAGGAAACCCAAACTTCGAACGACCAGAAGGCTCGAAATCCCGAATTTGAATATTCCGAAACTACAAATTTTGTCAATGTTTGGGTTTGTTTGAAATCAAGGGTTTAAAATCAAACTAACGAAACCCAAAAAAAAACCCAACCAAATTCCGTGCTTTTGACCTTGAAATGACCTTTAGGAAATTTGTAGTTTCGGAATTTTGAGCTTTCTCGTGAATCGAAGTTCGTATTTCCTATCCAAGTACGGTTTACGAGATAAACTCGTCAGATTTTTGGATTGAAGTTTGAGTTGACGTTTGGGTTGACGTTTGGCTTAGAGAGATGACGTGTCGTTTCTTCCGCGTTTCAGATTAATGGTTAGTGGCTCGTCGCCTCTTCCGAAGCCGGTATTCGACAGGTGGGAAGAAATAACGGGTCATCGTTTGTTAGAGAGATACGGAATGACGGAAACTGGTATGGTACTCTCGAATCCTCTGGAAGGTCAACGTTTACCGGGTGAGGAAAACTCAACAAACCCAAACAAACCCAAACAAACTCTCGCAAGTTTTTCAACCCTTGGTAACGATCCTCATTGCCGTCAATATTTCCCTCGGATATTCCAGGTACAGTCGGAACACCATTGCCCGGTGTGCAAGTTCGAATAACGAAGCCCGATGGAAACGAAAACGAAAGGAGAATTCTCGTGCAAGGTGACGCCTCGGGTAGTCGCGTCTTGATCGAACAGAAAGGAACTATCAGTGGAAATCTCGAAGTCAAAAGCGACTCAGTTTTTAGAGAATACTGGAACAAGCGGGAAGAAACGACTAAAGAATTTACTGACGACGGTTGGTTCAAAACTGGTAAGGTCGCCGGAAGTTTAATTTCGTTTGTTGAATTAATAACGATGGATTTTCAAAATTGATGGCTTTTGAATTGCTGAATTTGAAATATTGAATTTGGACTTATTTTTTGGGATTAACTTTGAGTTTGATTGAAATTTAATTTTGATTGAAATTTGATTTTCATTGAAATTCGATTAAAATTTAACTTAATTGAAATTTGACTTCGAATGAAATTTGACTTTTCTGATTCTCCGAGAACAAATTCTAAGCTTCGACGGGCTTAGCCTCGAAATAATTATTATTTGGATTTTTGGTATTTGGATTTTTAATATTTTTCTTAATGGTCTATTTTAATGTAATTTGATCCCCTAAGCATGAATCTACCATTAATTTTCCCCAAAACCCAAAATTTTCATTAAAAAATCGTAAAAAACTTATAAAAACACGATTTTCTCATTAAAATTTTGGATTTTGGGGGAAATTAATGGTAGATTCGTGCTCAGGGAGTCGAATCACATTAAAATAGACCATTAAGAAAAATATTGAAAATCCAAATTTTTTTTGGATTTTAGAGCAAAAAAAGTGTTTTCACTCAATCATTCTCTTCGTTATGGTTTTCTCTTCAAAATGCTTTTTTAATAATCAAAATCCGATGATTTTTCGATTTTTGGCAGAATTTCAAAGTTGGACCATCGATTTACCAATTTTTCCATACATACCCCTTTGCCTCATTTTTTGCGATTTTTCAAGTAGACTTTCCGGGAAAACTATGCGAGATATCGATCTGATTCCAACGCCATTATTTAACTCAGGCGAAAACCGTTTCCAAAGACACCTTATAAATCTCCATAGCATAAAAGAAGCTTACTCTACAACCTTTTGAAATATCGTGATTTTTGCGATTCCTGAAAAGTGGCCGGGAAAGACGAAAAATATTTTTTCCATTTTTAAACTCTTAAAAGGGTCTATTTAATCGAAAATTTTCCGCTGATTACGAATATGCCTGAGTTTTTGCCGAAAGTCCAAAATTAGAGTGGAAAAATGCGAAAAAACTTTATAGAATATTTTTTCGACTTTTTTCCCTAGAAATGAAAAGATCAATGCGAACCAAATTGTGGATTTATCTTCAAGGTATAAAAATACATTGTCATGGACCTTCGATATGACACTAACCGTCTAAATATAATAATTATTTCGAGGCTTAGCACCGATTTAAAAATTAATAACAATTCAGTAACCGTAAATTCTTATATCAATCGACTGAGAATTTCACGCCCATCCTCCCATTTCGCAGATGACATAATCACGTGGGACACCCTATATACTATGTGAGAGTACGGATACTATTTAATCCACAGGTGATACCGTCCAATACGAGAATGGGATCTACAGTATTTTGGGACGGAGTTCGGTCGACATAATAAAAACCGGAGGATACAAAGTAAGCGCGTTGCAAGTGGAAACCGTGATTCTCGGCCATCCGGAAATCATCGATTGTGCGGTCGTTGGGATCGCTGACAATACCTGGGGTCAAAAGGTAATCACGATACACAGCGCACGTTTCGTTTGAAAATGACTTTTCCAAATTTTCGAAAACGCTTAAAAAAAATAGTAAAAATAAAATGTCTTCAATAATTCTAGTTTTAGGTTAGAATTGTATAATCGTTTCAGTAGTTTGAAAATTTGAGTACCAAGCGATGAAAAAAGTAGTTTGTTAAGGAAAAATTCCCCAAAAAAATTATCACCAACTTGACCCAAACAAACCCAAACAAAGCCAACTTTTCGTATTTTGTAAATTCAGGTGGCTGCAGTGGTCGTCGTAAAAGAAGGTTCGGAGCTGATACTTTCGCAGCTACGAGAATTCGGTAAGAAAGAACTGCCGGATTACGCCGTACCGACGGTGCTCCGAGTCGTCGACAAAATCCCGAAAAACAATATGGGCAAAGTGAACAAACCGGAACTCGTGGACGCGGTGTTTTCCGCAACTCAGATATAACCCAAACAAACCCAAACAAAGAAGAAAAAGGAAATCACGTTACGAAGCAACGGTTGATTGATCCTTTCGAACAACGATATCCAAGGTCGAATCATCTTCTTTTTTTTTCTTCATTCGCGAAGAAAACCATTTCCTGTTTTGAATTATCACGAAGATTGCCTTGAAGCGTGCAACGAAGCCTCGAAAGAGCACAAATACGAGGATTCTTTCAACGCTTGCCCGCCAAATTTCATTTACGCTTGGTTTTGTCTTTCAATTATTTTTTTTGAAATCGTCGTATTTGTATTCCCGAAAAGCGACGATGGATTCTCAAAGTTGAATGAAAAAGGATAAGCGGATAATCGTGATCCCGCATTAGCCAGATATTAAAACGAGACAAACGAATGACGCAAGTTTCGATCTTGAAGAATAAAATAAGTCATTTCCGGTTTCAAGTGCCTCCGATAAGAATTTCCGCGCACGGAAATAAAAAAAAAACGCTTTTTTTGATCTCCGCCTATAGCGATCCTAAAACTTGGGATCTTTCAAGTGTCGAGGTGGCGTTTGGTGGCGGAAAATCCAACTACACTTCGGACATAGCTTTCGTTATAAATTATACGCAGCTGTGTGATAAAAGTATTTCGTTTTAATTGAATACACGAGAATCGACGAATTTTAATTGTTCGTTAGTTTTCCCGCAAAGTCCACTTGACAAACCGCAAAAAATGAGGCAAAGAGGTACGTATGGAAACATTGGGAAAAATCGATGGTCCAAATTTGAAATTCTGCCAAAAATCGAAAAATCATCGGATTTTGAGAAGAGAAAATCATAACGAAGAGATTGAGCACAGAGTGGAGTGCCAAATCCTAAAGGAAAAAAAGTTATCGATGATTGAGTGAAAAAACTTTTTTTGCTTTAAAAACCAAACAAATTTGGATTTTTTATATTTTTCGCAATGGTCTATTTTAATGTAATTTGGCCCCCTGAGCACGAATTTACCATTAATTTCCTCCAAAACCCAAAATTAAAAATGAAAAATGAAAAAAACGAAAAAATCGTGATTCAGCCACGAATAATCACGTACGTGCCTCGTGGTACCTAAAAAGCAAACCGGCTCTTCCGAGAATCGCAACTTTGTTGAAACGCGGCGGAAAAGTGCTCCGGTGTTTTTCCATCGTCGAGACGCGTGCACTTAACACAAAGAGAGAGAGAGAGAGAGAGAGGGTTTCATCGTTCGCAGGATCGTTCACGACAAACACTCGACTCGATGTGTACTGCGTCGTGAATGTTCTTCTCGTATGCTTTGCGAGAGGTTTAAAATTAGCACCGCGATTCCGGGAAAATCCGGTCTCGATCACGTTGGCTAAACATGGTAACGTCCGTTGAAGCGGTAACTCGTCGGTGTTGCCCGGAGGAGATCGGGCGACGCGCTGTCTGCCGCGAGCCTTGCCGAGCGAGAGAACGCACGCGGCTGTTCTCTGGACCGAGTTAACCGCTCATCCGGAGAACCGCCATATATATATGTATACAGGGTGTCCCAAAATCGGTAAATAACATTTCAGATTTTTACCAAGGCAAAACCATTACATCGAACATAACCAGATATCAGCTTGGTGAAAGCGTCAAAATTTTCGAAATTTTAACATTTTTACGAATCCGGTGAAAATTTCGTTGAAACGAACTTTCACGCAGCTGATAATGAGTATATGTATGTATATATATATATATACATATATATATATATATGAGATAATTCATTTCGGGTCAGCGATTTTCGCGATTTTAAAAAAAGCCCAAATATCGGTAAAACTATAACACGGTTTTGGTTATATCGGATTATAGATGTCAAAACTTGACGATATCGAGTTTTGAGACACCCTGTATATCGTGTATACACCCGTCCCACCATTAAGCGAATACTTTGTTTTCCCTTGAGAAACCTCGTAGCACGCAGGCGCGCGCAGATCCACACACGGGCAAACGTTGGATATACTGTATAATTATTTGCCTTGATCAACGGAGAGAGTACACGTATACCCGTTTTTCCTTCTTCCTTTCTCTCTCCCTCTTTTCTGTTCCCGCTACGATAGAAAAATTGCCTTCCTAACCTCCAAATATCCCGATTTTTCGGTAACCCCAGCGCCCTCTTTGATAATCACAAATCGGCGCGTTGAAAATGGCGAACGAGGCATTTCGCGTTTCGAGTGTTAAGGACGTGACGAACATTGTGACCACGTGACAAACGAGTGCGAGAGAAATAGTCGAAACTTATTAAACCGCGATTTCTCAATAATGAAACATTTTCATGCAAAATGGCGACTGGGGGGACCTCGGTGCCATCGTCCTGAATGCACACGAGAAATTTCGTACCGATCGGTTCAGCCGTTTCCGAGAATAGTGGTTTCAAAGTTTCGAAGTGGACGAAGTTCGCAATGCCTTTAAATTCTGAAAAAAAAATGAAGCGTTCTTTCCAGCAATTTTCGGTCACTCGAAAAGTACACCAGTAGGCATATCAGTCCCTATTTATTGAGGATTTGGCGCGTGGAATCCGAGGACGGCCCTCCGGGCTCACCAAGCGTTCGATACTTCGCGCGAAAGATACTCTTGAGTACAGGCGTACTCGGCTCCCCCCCCCCCCTTCTCCTCCTCTTCTCGTCGATCGTACCGCGCGTACACGTCGAAACGTGTGTGCGCGCTCGTGCCACGGAGCGGTCTCTCTCGCTGCGATCTCGACTCTGTTCGAAACGAGTTTCTGCCTCGCGCCCTCCTAAGAACTCGCGCGAACGATACATACGTAGCGCCGAATGCGGTTATGTACCTTTGCTCTTTTTATGCTTCCCTGACGCTTGTCTTTCAGGTCTCTATACTTAACGATTCGATTATATTCCTCGGGATTGCTACCTTCAGCGCGGTACGCATTTGCACGCTAGATTACGCGGGTTTGCGCGTTTTTTTTTTCGGACGCGCGAGCGTAATCGAAGCGGATCCCCTCGTACGTTCATCATCCGCGATCCGAATGTTTATTCGTCGATCGGAAAATCAACCCTTCACCAGGAGAAACGGATATTTTCAATTATCGGATGGTAGGGAGCGAGAGGTTAATGGATATCGGAATGCTGCATTCAAGAGGGCGCTCCAAGGAAGCTTGTGTGTCTTGTGCACACGGTGGGAATGTATGCGCGAAAGCCTGTTGCACACCTGCCGGGTAACCCCTTGACAAACGTACAAGACATTCCAGGCCAACTCGACTCTTATCCTCCCTTTTCTACATTTTTTAATGGAAATCTTAACTCCCCTTTATACAACGTTGGCCAATTTCGCAAAATCAGCTGGGTGAATTTTCGAAAAACCAAAAATTCGTATGAATTCCAAAATCACCTGGGGAAGTTAAATAAATCGATAGTTTGAAAGGTACCAACCATGTCGAAGGCACACGTGACACACGAGTGCGAGAGAGATAGTCGAAATTTAAAAATCGCATTTTCTCAAGGACGAAACATTTTTATCGTCAAATTCAATTCTACAAAGACTGATGCTCGATTTTTCACCATAAACTTAATCGACGCCGAGAAAACGGATTTCGAAAATTTGTGAGGTTATGTCGATGTTCGTCATGCCTAACTCTCATCTTAGAGGACAAAAACAGCGATTAAAAAAAATGAGATATCGGGTGAGAAAAAAGTAAGTTCGCGAGGTCTGTTGGTACGAAATACCTCATGCGCGTGTATACACATATATACGGGGTCTTGTTTGCGCGAGTCATTTATTGCCGACACCCGGTGCTTTCTCGCTCCTGATGGCGCAAGAGCGCGCACGCGGTCGATGGTGACCGGGATACGTATATACAGGATATCACGATTCATTCGCACACCCTGAATAGCGATCAGAAAAAAACTACAGGTTTTACAATTTTCATGGTGAAAACTATTCAAAGCCCACTTAACACCGATGAAATTGGGATATTGCGATTTTCATAGTTGATTCATTTTCCGGCCGTGAGATGGCTCTGCAAGCGGGTGGAAGGCGAAGCCCGATGGAGTCCCCCTCTGCCGTCTTTCAAATGTACTATACTTGGGCTCTCCCTCTCTCTCGCTGCGAACCTCTTCGAGCTCGAAACTCCCGACGGTAAACGCCTATTCGCCGTGCTCTCACCGAGTGTTTACACACACTTGGCACACGGGTACCTGTTTACTCAGTGAAAATGGTGGATAACTTCGAGCGAGTACACAGAGCCCATCTGGCTGTGAGAACGCGTAGCGAGTGTACTCAACGCGTACACGGGGGAGCCACAGCTGGCTGATGAACCGGCCAACAGGTGGTGATTCTTGACTTTTCTCACCAGATGCGATAATACGAAGTAGGAGGGAGGGAACGAGAGAGGGAGAGGAACAGAGTGCACGGCGATGCAGGTGTACTGCGTAGTTGTTTGCTTGGGCGAGATTATACGCGTAGATTCTTCTATTTCCTTTTTTGCTGCGCACCGTCCATTATCGACTATCCAACTGCCGTTCCTCTTGTACACTATGATGTATCCGTAAACTGGTGCTTTCGTGAGCAATGGTTTTACGCAGTTTTGTCGTTTCAGTACGACGAAAAATCATTCCGAGCGCCCCCTATTGCCGAGATCAGTTATTTCGCCTCCTAGCGGTTATTAGATGAAATAGCGTTGATCCGTCCGGTGCGAGAGGGTTAAGGGCGTGACGAAAATCGACATAACCTCACAAATTTTCGAAATCCGTTTTCTCGGCGTCGATTAAGTTCACGGCGAAAAATCGAGCATCGGTCTTTGTAGAATTCATAGAGATAGAAATAGATGCTTGAATTTTACGATCTAAATGTTTTGGCATTGCGAAATTGCGATTTAAAAATTTCAACTATCTCTCTCGCATTCGTGTCACGTGGTACGTCTTCGACATGTCCTTAAGAAGGGATAACCTCAAAATGCATTCGAACGAATCTAACTTTTACTTATATGAACATTGATGAATTTTTGTTTACGAATCTAACCTCAACTAACCTATAAATACAACGCTACGTAATAACTTCTATTAGACTAAGTATCTAATTACAGATATCCATCTAACCTCTACCAACACGAGTTGAGGTTAATAAGGTTAGATTTGCAGATTCGTAGGGATTAGGTTTTTACACTAAAACAACGACGAAGAACATGAATGTTGGTGATGGTTAAATTTGTAGGATGCTATGCTATGGTTAGGAGTTCGTAAGATTGCGCTTGTATGTTCTCGGGCGGAGAAATGATCTTGATGTTGGGAGGTTATTTAACCTCGACAAATATTCTCGTTGATACTGGTTATATAACCGAAAAAGCGAAATCGCCGCAGTTTGTAAAATCGCTTATAAATATATAAACCTGAGAAAAGCGTAAAGTAAACAGCGTGTTTGGTTCGAAATTTCTTCGAATTCGTCGATAGAATCGAACAAACATTCCCGAGCGTTTCACACGTAGCCGGAAGCAATGTTTTCGCAGCTGCGCGAAATATATTTGGAAAAAGTCTGTTTGCGCTTTGAAAATTGGATGAATGCAGAAACTGTTCGACTCTGACGGTTATTTCGAGTCAGTTTCGCGAAAACGAGTCGATCCGAGAATTTCCTTGGGCATTCGGCGTGGCGGTTACGAAGATAACGCGGACGTGTGGTTTCTGACCGGAACTCCGCGTCCCTCTCTCTCTCTCTCTCGCTCCCTCTCTGTTACCAGGCGGCAAAAAGTTTCTCCTCTTGTGCTGTCGGTCAGTCTACCTCGGTTTCTTTGTTCAATTTATTCGCCGCCTCATTTGAGGATGACTCGACCCACACGCGACCCTAAAACAATGTCCATTACTACCAATTTTCGATGGGGTCTGTCATCAACCACCCACGGGACTCGCGGGGAAGATGGACGCGGAGCAAGGGGAGAAGACGAGAGACGGAGATGGAAAGGGATTGTGAAAAGACGGCGAGGCGGTTACCGATAGAGAGAGAGAGAGAGAGAAAGAGAGAAAGCGAGAGTATAGTTATAGCGATGAGTCGTATTAGCTCGAGCCGCGCGGTACCCCAGCGCCGTCACGCGGACTAGTACAGTCTATCATTTGTGTGGTCCTGAATGAAAGACCACCTTCGTGGAACCCACTTTGCCGCCCCCTCGCGACGAGGATCCTCGAAATACCGCAGGCTTTCTGGTCCTCGGCGAGAAACATTCCCACAGCTTCGTCTCTCTCTCTCTCTCTCTCTCAACCATCTTCCGAACGTGTAGACTCAGAGTTCTTCATCACGAACTACGGCAAGAGGAGGACGATGGTCGGAACATCGCCCCAGCCCACCAGGTGGTTAAGTCGATTTCGTTAAGAAGCACATAATAAACATATATCGTAGCTGTACGAGCCGCGGGAGGAACCACCAGACCTCGTGAATTCGGCTGTTCTCAGTCCCTATTTTATAACCTCAAAGTGGCCAACGGAAATTCTTCACCGATGGGTGGAGGAATCTCCGAAAGCCAGAATTTACGAGATTAAAGTTTCGCAGGATCTCGTGTCTCGTTTTGTTACGAACAAAGCAAAATGGCGGCGGAAAGAACCACCGTTGAGATCGGAACTTCCGGATTGACTCGCGCACCGTTTCGCTTGAATCATACGAAACGACACGATACGTGTTTATTTTTTAAGTGGAATCACCAACTTAAGTTTTTGAAAAAAATCGTTTCTTTAGTCGTTTGAATAATGCTCAAAATTAACAAAAAAATGCGCATTCCATACACTTGAACATAACCTCAAATTACTTTCGATATAATAATCTAAAGTGTGTCGCATAGAGTGCCGCATATCGGAGAGTGAAAGGTTGGAAGGTTTTGACAAATTTGTTCGTCCTTTTATTTCGTCATCACAAGAGAATTCAATAAGACTAGAGATGATGAAACAAGAAAGAAGGGAAAAGAAAAAAGACCACAGGCTATGTCCCGACGACCCTTACGGCCATCATACCCCGGACATGACGAAGAGATGACGAATCCTAATTCCGTGACTACATTTGTTGTTATTAAGAGTAATTTCTATTAAGCTTTGATAAAAAGAAAATTTAATCGACGTTTCGTTATCGATCAAAGTGTTTGTTTTATTCCTCAAAACTTTTCAACAATCCTCAACATTAGTAGCCTTATTTCCGTTGGATTTATAGCCATACCCAATCATTTCGCAGATATATCTTTCAACCGAAAAAAAGTCGAACCCGACACACCCCATTGGTCGGTACTTCGCAATGGCAGCGCCGCGGTCGGTGAAACTTCGTACTCCAACTTTTAGCATTGGTGAGATCGCACATCTCATGTAGCTCGTTAAATTCGATGAGCTTTCCAGTTCAATCAACCCGAGTGACTTCACGATAATTCGTTCGAAGTTTTTTTTCCTACCCCGGTGAAAAGAATACACGAGGTTAAGACCGAGACTCGTGAATTCTCGCGGTGGCGAAATGGGAAGAAAAACAAAATGTGTACGAACAAGACGATCCGGTAACGGAGCTTTGAGTCACGCGAAGATGAGAAAGAGACGCAGGGGCGGGAAGAGGGGGGGGGGTTAAGAGAGGGGAAAAGAAATAAGAAGGGAGAAGAGCCGCGCGCGGTTTCTCGTCAATGCGCGCGCCATGCAGTCTGCCCGATTCCAACTTCCCACTTGGTAATTCAACATTTGCGCCATTTCCGCTTGGCGACTCAATCGACGGAGGAGCTTGAGATTTCTGGGAAAAACCCACGCCCGTGTCGCGAGTTTCGTAGCCTCTGGTACGAAGTAGCGGAGATTGACCGATAGAGCACGCAACGGAAAAGAAAAGAGAGAGAGAGAAAGGTTTCAAGATGGCGGGAGGGAAAGAGAAAGAGAGATAGCGGGAGAGAGCGATCATTGTTCGCTCGGTGCCCGAGACAACTGTCGTGAAGTAATTGATGAAGGCACGACTGGGTAAACCTGCGTTTTATCTCCATCGAACCCGAGATACACGCTCGATCCGAAAAAGAAAGATGGGCGCGCCCACCCACCAATTATCACCGATTTAAGATGTCACCACCGTCGTTGATCGATTTTGAGATGGAAAGGTGGCACTGCTGGATTAGCTAGGGGAAGGATGGCCAATGTTACGGCCTTGGGTCTAGAGGCCCATCTGGACAAAATATCAATCGTGATTTGATATATTGATCACGCCGTTGTTGAAGTTGAAAAATTTATTATTCGTTTAAGGATCGGCTTTTATTACAGTTACCGGAAGTACCATCAAGCTCGTAAATTCTAGTTTTCAGAACGCATACATTAAACGCCGGACAGTTGAATATTTTTAATTATATATATTAAAATGTTGAATAATAGCCAATTGTACCGGTTTTCGGACAGCAATTATTATTTTGTCCCTGTGCTCGAACACTTTCGTGTCCCAATGTTTGGGTATGTTATTATTATTTATTAATTATTATTATGATTATTCATTAATTTCGTTACTTATGTATATTGCTAATATAGGGATCGCCGAGCACGCCAAAACACGTCTAACCTCAATGTCCATCGAAAACAAGCTAAACACGCAAAATGGCGGATAACGTAATATTACGTCAAGATAACGTCTATTGGGGACAGCGTTTACCAACATAACCAAAAAAAAAACAATCGGAAATCGAACCCACGTAGCCCCCGAAATTCGAAAAGTAATTTCATTTATTTTTACGAAATCTCGTACTTAAACGCTCGTATCGCCTTTCACAACAGCCAAAACATTAACCTCACGTACAAAATAAATATCCCCTCCAAGTTGGCACCCAAGAATGGGCCGTTTCGATTCTCCACAGCCCTAAGTACGTTCCCGCAAAATCGTCCATAAAACTCGCATGGTAGATCTCGAATCATTAGGGTAAACGGTAATAAATATCATGAGAAGGAAAACCTAGGAACATTATGGCGGCACTACCTTACAATATACGCGCTCAACGACGTATTTATGAGTGCCGGCAATATTTATTGTTCCCCAAATAGCGGGCGCGTCTACCGCCTACGTGACCGGATATATATTATTCCGCAAACGATCTTCCCGAGCCGCAACATCGGCGCTGCTTTATTTTCACTTCCACCAAACAAAAAAATTTAAATAACCAGAAGTGGACAAAACTAATAGAAAAATGCGCTTATCCAATTCTATTTATCATTAAGTTTACTTTTCATTTTTTTAACTTTCAAAACCTCATTTTTCGAAAAGCACGAGAACTTTTACATATCTCCTTATTTGGACAAATTCAGACGCAGTTTCGACTAGTGAATATTTTTTTCTGACTGTTTCTAACCTACAAACTAGAATGCAATATGGCGACGTTGGCAATAGCTCGTGGCGCCATCTATCAGGTAAAATTCAAACTACAACGTCACGTATAAATGTATAATAATAAAGTTTACCGTTTCCCTAGTAAATAATGAATAATCCGTTTTTCGTAAAATCGGGAGATAAGCTATTTAGAAGAAAAAGGTTAGCGCCGGGATCGAAGAATCGAGGCTTCGTCATGGCCGAAGCGCGTGGCCGTTTGTTCGCTCCCGGTGAGAGCACTTGTCGGTGAAGAGACCCGAGATGGAAAAAAAAGGTAGTTTCACTCATCCCTGATCTCAGGGAACGGATCTAAGTGTTTTTTTTTCGACCGTAACGCGCGTAAGTACAATATGATGTTTTGGCCACTTGGCTTCCTTGTCCCCCCTTTCGGGTCTCGCTCGTTCTTCACGGTCTAAATCCTAGTTAGAGACGCCTCGTTTCTTGAATACATCTATAGGGATAAATGAGACGTGTAGGTACGTGACTCGTGGCGTTTCGGGTTGGTATGAGTGCTGAAGAGAGGACAGAGCGAGGAGAATCCGAAGAGCTCATCGAAGCACTTGACGAATAGAAAGAAAAAAAAAAGAGTCGGAGCTACGTGTGAGGGAGGTTAGGAACGCGAGGGAGCAAGAAAGAGAGAGAAAAAGAAAGAAAAAAAGATAGCTCGAATCTTTCGGTGGATCGAAAGAACGGCGGTGTAGGAAGAGCTAGGTAGAGAAAAGGATATCGCGCACGGTTACCGCTCCGCCCCAACTTCAGGGTCGTCTTAATTACCGGGTGGTCCAGTTCGAAACCCCATAAATATTCCGCTCTCTGGCGGCACTCTTTCTGCCCGGGTACCTCGCAGTCTCTTTCCGACTCAATTTTTCTCCGCTCTTATACCTTCTTCATTCCTAACCTCTCGGACGGTGTGCTCGGAACCGAAGGAAGGAAGGGGGGGAGATTCGACTTTTTGGAAATAGACAAGCAAAGAGCTCGATTGAGAAAGAGAAAATTTCGCGGGGAGAGAGGATTTCTCAAAAATGCCTGCACCCAATAACACACACAGCGCCCTCTGTAAAACCCTCGTTTTCTTTGTCCCGGCGTTCCTCGAAACCCTCGGGTTGCATATCTTGAACCTGTATAAAGCATCAGCCGATAAGGAGAACTTATCTTGGTCACTCGACGACCCCCCCGCCCTCTCTTTCTCTTTCCGATACTCGACTCATCGTGTCAGGACACCAAAGATCGTGAATTCCAAGCGTTCCTTGCGCGCCTTCCGGACTCGGGGCCCTCGTTGATCTCGACGTTTCGCGGAGAAAGTTAGACGCGTCGGCGAGCAAAAAGAACGATAAGCATAAAAAATAAGCTTTTTGTGTACGAGAAAAAATTTATTGAATTTTCGCAACTCGTAGTACATGGATCTGCTTTGTTGGGAAATTGCGATCGAAGATGGGAAGGATGTGGAACGATCGACATAACCTCACAGTTTTCGATATCAGTTTTCTCGCGGACAAGTAAATTCCATAGGAAACAACGAACATCAGGATTCATAGAATTTCCGTGGGTTATATATATTTAGTTATATTTAGGTTATGTGGGTTATATATAGTTGTATTTTAGGTTATGAGGGCTCGATCTTTAAACTTTCGGTTAAAAAAGTCAACTTTCTCTCTCTATCTCGCTCGCTCAGTCTGTGTCACGTGGTACAACTTCGATTTGTTGAGATTAGGAAAGCGTAGGTTATGTCGGGTAGCCTGGATCGTTTGTTCATTTTACATGACGCGGGGAACGCCAAGTATGCGGTTGATGGCGTTCCCTTCGCGTAAATCGGTTGTATGTTATTACAGTGCCGCGCGCGGACACCCGAGCAATCTATTCGTGTCTCGGGACAAGTTAGCCGAGCGCGTGCGCCATCTGTCTTCGTGGAGAGAGAGAGAGAGAGAGAGAGAGAGAGAGAGAGAGAGAGAGAGAGAGAGAGAGAGAGAGAGAGAGAGAGAGAGAGAGAGAGAGAGAGAGAGAGGGAGCGCGCGCGCGCGCGGGAGAGGGGGGGGCGGGAGGGGGGGCGAGGGAGAGCGAGAGAGAGAGAGAGAGAGAGAGAGAGAGAGAGAGAGAGAAAGAGAGAGAGAGAGAAGTAGCGCGCAAGGGCACGTGATACGTTGGCGATACTTGTGTGTGCGCGTGCGCGTTACACAATATACCGCGACGACTTTGGTCTCTTGATCCACGGCGGTTTCCCTCGTAAAATTTCAAGAAATTCCATCCCTCCGTATAACAACGGTGAGATACCCATCGGTTTTCTAACCTGTTGAATTCAGACCCAAAAAACTTTTGGCTCTTCCCTCAATTAATATTTCGCGTCTCTTTTTACTCCGTCAACAACGTTTCTCGCCTTTTGTAATTAAACCGTAAACGAAACGGTTGAACGCGCGCTTCGTTCGGTTCTCGTAAGAGACACGCTCTCAAGGACTCCACGAATCGAAAATACATATCGAAGGGGAGTATTACGCGTTAACCACGTGAACGAGTGTGCTATCTCTAACGAGCGATCTCGGCCGTTCTCCTACTCGCGGCCACGGACATAAATCTCGTTATTCCGTTCCAATCTAACCTAACGTGTAAACCCCCCTCCCCTGACGCCCTCAGGAACCTTGCTCGACACGCTTCCTTTCGTTACGATTCGGAAGACGAGTTCGGGGGCTTCTCGAAAAATTCTAATCTCGTGTCACACCGTGGCGGTCATTTGTCTCGTGAAAATCGAGACATTAAAAACGCCGAACTCTGCAAGTCCGCGAAAATTGTCGAAGTTCGGATTCCACTCGAGGGGCGCGCTGGTGTCACCCAGATGTATCGATATGCGCGTTGCATTTTGCTGGACGTTTTAACCTCATCTGTTTTAGATATCGGAAGGACGCGATCAACCTCAAACACTTCAACCGAGATTTCTCAAAGATGAATCATTTTTTGTAATAAATAAAACAACCGTCCCCTGCGTCCATCGATCCTACAAATCCTAATGCTCAGTTTAACCAAAAAATGTAAATGTTTGCAGCAAGAACAGGGGTTAACAATTTTGGAGGTTACGTAGATCTTCTACCTGTTTTTAATGAAGATACGATAAGGTAAGTTTCAAATCCGTGTACAAATTAAAAGTGTTTGTTTTCAGGGGAACGTTCCACGGACGCGTATACCGATTCAGGTAAATGGAAACTTCAACCGTACATATTTACCTAAGATAATATTTTACAATCATAGTTACGGTCAATAATAGCATTCCTGCTTATTGATATCGTAACCGTAATATCGGATATAACGTCAAAACACGGAGGTCGTTGTAACCGGTTTTTGACTAGTATCGCTTACAACGAATGTCGGTTACAACGTCCTGCATGGCTGCATCCGTTATCCCAATGTCATTGTAAGCCGTTTCGACTGTAGTAGTTTTTCGTTAGACTTTTCCTTCATATACAGAATTAACCCTTCCAAGTTCCTAATAATGGACAGTATCAATATGTACATTGATGAAAAGAACCGTTACATGTGATCCGCGATGTTTACGACGGTTTGTAACGTATTATGTAAGACCATTCGCTATGTGCACATTAACGTGTGTCCTACAAGAATTTCAATACGTTGGTCAATTACATCTCGATAAATTTGCAAATTTATCAATCAGATGTGCTCGTGTGATGATAAAATTTCAAAAATTCTAGTTAACCTACAGTGAAAGACTATCGGGCTAAAAAAACATATTTCCATCCAATTTCCGGTATTTTCTCGTCCAGGCTGAGAAATTGTCAAACAGCTTTCGTTACTTTCCATTAACGTAATATTTCCGCTACGGTGGCGCCATCGCGCGCACTACGCGGGAAACAAAGTTCGTGTGACAATAAAATTGAAAAATTCTAACATCCTATTTAACCTACGGTGAAAGAAGGTTAGTTTTCGAGATGAGACGACTATCGGTGTCAAAAACAAAAAAAGATTTCCATCCTATTTCCGGTATTTTCTCGTTCAAGCCTCGTTTCATCTTTCGTAACTTTCCGTTAACGTAATATTTCCGCTACGGTGTCGCCATCGCGCGTATAACGCGAGAATCAACATTCGAAGAAAAGTAGCGATGTATTCGATATAAAGGTTGTAAAGGAGGTTGAGGGCCCCGAGACCTTTTGTCTCGGCCCTGTCGAAACATCTCGAGCGCGGGGCCCGATCTATCGGTGGCCACGCGGTTAAGTCGTACGTAAGGCGCGAGCTTGGCTGTATCTATATAGACGTGTGTACAGGTAAGCCGGCGCGTATTATAGTTTAGTCACTTGTCCGTGAATCGCCGTGGATCGGAATGATTGGAAATCCGGTCGATCTCTCGGGACGGTGTACACACGGATTGTGGTGGGCTCGTGAACTGGAGAGACGACGGAGCCACTGGAGGTTCGGTTGGGCACCGCGGGGTACGGGGGGGGGGGGGGGGGGGGGGGGGGGGCGGGGGGGGGGGAGCGCGGGGGGGGGGGGGGGCGCGCGGGTGGGGGGGGGGGGAAGTCTCACCGCCGATCACCGTCAGTAGTCAACTATGGTCAACTAGTCACCTTATGTTTCTCGAGCGTGTCGGGACACAATTCTGCTCGGCGAGTCGTGCATATATATATATACACACACACATATATATGTATATACATATTTTTTTATTTCGTTAAAAATACTTCGGAACAAATATCGCTGGATCGCGTTTATCGAAGTTTTCGTATTGTCAATCGGATTTTTTAAATTTTCTTTTAATACTGTTTCGTCGTTTATCCGCTAGTCGGCGTTTTTCGCGTTCTTCCGCGAGATAAAACGGTACGCCCGTGAAGATCGGTAACTGGAGAACCCGCGGATGATAAACACGCTGTCATCCCGCGAGAAGTACTGAAAATTCGCGACAGTGTCGGTTTTTTTTTTTTAGTGTTGTTAGTTGCGGATGTCTCCACGAGGCTCCGTTATCGTCGATACAATCTTCGAGAGAGAAAGCAACGGGTAAACGAGGAATCGATCGCGCGCCGTAAGGACAAGTGCAAACTGGACGATTGATACTCGGCGGTCATCGTAGAGGCGCGCGCACACATACAGAGTCGACTGGATCGACTGGCGATCCGCGTGCCCCCCCCCACTTCGCCCCACCATCTTCCTTTCGCTCGTCTCATCGAGCAAATCCCCGCGAGACTTGGAGAGTTACATTTTCCATCACGAGCATCGCGAATTCCCGCGAGGAAAATATCGACTTCCTCCGACGAAAAACGTTTTCTTACGTGCGATCGACCAAGTTTTTCGTCACTTCGGGTCCGTTAACGCTGAAAGATCGAAAAAAAGGACCAACTAGTCCCGTTGAAGGATTCGAAGGGGAGAAAGACAAAAGAAAACGGAAGTAAAGCCTGGGAAAGCTCGGAATACGCGTGATACGTGTTTCTTTTGTTTTTCTCAACGCTCTCGGCAAATGGTGAATCGCGGTGCGGCCGCGAGTGTCGCGATCGGTCAGGAAATCGACCGAACGTAGTCGGACACGGTGCATGGGACTCGCTGAGATGCCGTGGCTGCTCGGACTGCGGACCTACGGTTAGCTAGGTGAGTTTATATCTCCCCCTGACCCTCCACGGCCCTCCGCCGAACCTCCTGACGAATCCGGCTCTTTTATTCGTCCCAAAGACAAAAGTCCGAGGAAAAAATGACTTTGGACAAGTTTTACATGCGCGCGCACCTCCGCGTCCTCTTTATCGTATTCTTTCCTTCCACGCTTCGAAACTCCCACGCTCGGACTCAATTGTTCCTTGGCCGTTAAACATTTCACTCTCCGTCTGCGCACATCCATGCGCACATCCATGCGCATCTCCCGAGAGAGAGAGAGAGAGAAAACAAAAAAAGGAAGTTTGTGCAGAAAAAGGGATGGGGAGGGGGAGGGGGGGGGGGGTAAAGTGGAGGACCGAGGGATTTGGTGACAAGTCTTTGGAATTTTGTCGAGATATTCGAAAATCCCTATCTGACGGTACATTCCCCAGATCGCTAACTTCGAGCGAGTCCGTTTGAGCCTGTTGGCGAGACTAGCTACTTCTCGATCGTCCGCTAGATGGTAGTGGGGGCGGGCTTCTGGCTGATTATTACGATTGGTGGCGTTCCCCTTCTATCTCTTTCTCTCTCGCGCTCTCCGCGAGTTCTGCGCACACTCGTGCAACTCCGCGTCGTTTGTATACCGAGAGATTCTCTTCGCGACACAAGCATGTAAGAAGACTTCAGATCCTTGCCCCTTCTTCGACATCGAACGTTTCGACTCGATCTCTTCTCTCTCTCTCTCTCTCTCTCTCTCTCTCTCTCTCTCGTGTTTCCCTCTCTCTCGCGCAGCCTCTGGCCCGATTATATTTTCGACGATGACGTTTTTCTACACGTTCGAAACCCCGTGTGGGGATGTTGGGAACGCGCTATCGGTTGAGAGCGGACAGGGACGAGTTGACCGGTAACGAGAATCCTCGGGAGAGTAACACACGGACGCCCCGGGGACTTGACGCGCTAAGCCAGTGATACCGGTGTGTGTACGTGTACAACGGCGGGGCCCCGCTCTAACACACATCCTTGACGATGTCGTCGTATCAAGCATTGCCAGCATGGACCCGCATTCCATTCGCGGAGACCACCAATTCCGCGGATGGTTACGGATTCTACCGCGCGAAGAGACCATAGATTATACTCGAGAAATGGACACTCGTAGACTCGAACTCGTTCCCGTTCATTTCGCTTTGTACGCTAATGTGGACCTTTTTACGCAAGTGGGGTCCTATTTTGGGCCGGACATTTGTGGGATCCTATTTTGGGCCTTATATTTTTGGGTCATCAGATTTTGGGCCTTATATTTTGGGTCATCATATTCTGGGCCTTATATTTTGGGCCGTCATATTCTGGGCCTTGTATTTAGGGTCATCATATTTTGGGCCTTATATTTTGTGGGTCGTCATATTTTGGGCCTTATATATTGGGTCATCATATTTCGTGGGTTCGAGTTTTGGGCCTCACCATATTTTTGTTGTGTGTCTTACAATTTTGAGCCCCATGTTGTAGATTCTACTTTGGGCCTGACATTTTCGGGGGTCCTATTTTGAATTGGTTATGAACAGTGAAGTTGTTTGGGTTTGTTTGGGTTCAAAGGGATTCCGAAAGAGATCCCTTTGGACCCCTCGATCCCTATCAGACCCGAAAATTAGGATTATTAAACCCAAACAAACGAAAATCGAAAGTAAGTGAAAAATCGTAAAATGGCTATTTGAAAAGATCAGAGATCACAATCTCAGCACATATCAATAGGTCGATTTTCGTTTCATTGGGTATAGTGAAACGTGGTCAAAATCAGGTAGTCAGTGATTATCGTATTTCGAGTGAAGGAATGATCTCGGTTCGTCCAAGTCGTACTTCCGGTAGCCGCGCGTACAAACGATATTGAGGTTTTCATCGTTAAAACACCGAACGAGAACGATTTTACTTGGATTTTCATAATTTCTTTAGCGGATTGTAGCCATTAACGTCAAGACATTTTCAAGTTTTTATTGATTTCAAAATCCTTATTGATCCAAACTACAAGCCCGTGCAATGCTAGTGACGATAAGTCGTTTATTCTCCCTTTTGACGTTTCTCAATCGCAACTTTAACTTCTTTGTTTTTCTGTTCATCAATATCGATTTTGTACCCTTCAAAGTAATCCCCCTGATATATACTTCTAAGATAACGTCATATTACGTCAAGATAACGTATACTGTGGACATGTCTACCAAAATATCCAAAAAAAAACAATCGAAAATCGAAAGTACCACTTAAAATTTGTCACTTTATTTGAGAGTGAATCTGGTGTTTGTCCCCCCCGGCCGCCTTCTGCGAAACCACCCCCGCTCCCCCCCCCCCCCCCCCCCCCCCCCCGTCCTCTTCTTCACCGTGCCCAATAGAGCAAATAATATTTCGTATACAACTATTTATCTACCTGGCCCTGGTAGAGGTATCTTCTGGTATCCAACGTGTCCACCAGAATTCCAGTGAGCCAACTGGTGTCAGTCCGTACTATAGTCATAGAAACAACACGAGGAGTTTCTCCAGGTTGCTATTTATAGTAGCGAATCATCCTCGCCGGAGGATACGTGACCTTAGTGGTTTAGCATTGAACAACCTGAAATCGAAGATTCCCCTGGTCCCGGAGTTTAACACCCGAAATCAAGATGCTTTACCCCCCAAGCATCACGAAACACACGATTTTCGTCACAATGATGTCTTAAAGTTGATAACAATCGAGATAATACGATAATTATACTTTACGAATTCTTTACCGTTTAATTCGAAAAATATCGATCGTACGATAAAAATTGTGGGGAACAAATTGTGGAGATTCACATTTACAACAACTTTAGTTTTTATCATTTTTGTTGAAAAGTTGAAAATGGCTGAGATATTGAGCAAAAACCATTGAACCAAATCAAGAGAAACAAGCTTCACCCCAAGCATCACGAAACACACGATCTTCGTTACAATGGAGGAAAAAGTTGATAACAATCGAGATAATACGATAATTATACTTTACGAATTCTTTACCGTTTAATTCGAAAAATATCGATCGTACGATAAAAATTGCACGAAACAAATTGTGGAGATTCACATTGACAACAACTTTGGTTCTTATCATTTTTGTTGAAAAGTTGAAAATGGCTGAGTTATTCAGCAAAAACCATTATTCCTTAAATTCAAGATGGCGGCTAACGCAACCGCGGTATTTGGTCGCCATTTTGAATTTAGAGTACCAGTGAACTCCCCTTAAGGTTACAGCAAAAATATTGCTGCCGGGAATTTTTGCAAGGTCAAATGATAATCCGACTGGGATAAGGTGCGTTTGGAAATATTACGAGCTTTAGACTGGACTAAAGCTTTAAGGTTCGCTTAAGCTCCTTTCGCCAACTTTTAATACCCCAAAAACTGTTCGGAAACAAAAGTCGATAATTATTTCATCCCCCAATTGTGATTTAACTACGTAATTAGCGATGGTACAAAAATCGAAACTTTATTCATCGTTAATTCCTATCGAATCATTAATTAAGGATTTTTTAATCAATGAAGATCACTTTCAATATTATTGATACATATAAATCGATTCTCACGGAAATTCACGTTGTATTTTTGATTACACGAATTTTGTATTCTCTGAACGATGTCCAGTCTCAATTCGTTCGAAATATCAAGTTTCTAGTTTATTTTCAAGTTATACTATTTATAAGTAAACACAAACTTCCCAAATTTTCAAACGCACTTTTCTCATAGACTTGACGTTTTTTTTTGTCAAACCGAGCATCAGGCTTTGCAGAATTGATAGGCGTAGGGGGTGCTTGTTTTAATTAACGTTAAAAATGTTTCCTCTTTGAGAAATTTCGATAAAACAATTTTAGAATTTCAAAAGTTTGTTTTTAATTCGATATGAAGTTGACTCGGATTTAAATATTGTTTTAGTAGAAATATGTCTTCAGGATTTTGGTTTCTTTTCCCCCAGTTTCCCTATTAACATCGCCCCGGGAAAATATTTATTTGTGTATTTACAGTTTTACACAAAAACTGTATTATAATTAATCAATATTAATTATAATTATTATCTTATCATTATAATCATTATTATATGTTACAATTAATTCGTATTAAAGAATTTTTTAATTAATCATTAATTAACGACTAAAAACAAATAAAAATTCATCGATCGTTAACCAAGTCAGTGCATCATATAACAATTTTCCATTCTTTTTGGTTTTGTTTAAGTTAAATTAAAAAACGTTTAACGGCTTCCTTAACTTCCGTTGAATTTCACTTCCGTTAATACAAGTCCGTTACTTTGGTTCTGCTTTCCGCGTGACGTTCATTCTTTAAGGGGAGTGGGGGGGGGGGCGGTGAACGTATGGAATGTCCGTGGCACGATTGAAAAAACGAAACGTTCCGTGGTACGATTTTGTTTCGTCGAGAACAACTTTTCTGATAAGCGTCCGTAACGTTTCGTGAAATATACGTCTCGAAGTATAAAAATGTAATAGGTAAATGATTGATTACTGTTATCGATTCGTGTCACGTGGAAATTGATTCCTTTCTATTGATCATGGAAACTCAATATCTCGAAAGTATCGAACCTGACATTGAAATACAAAAATTTTTTGAAAAAAAAAAAAAGGAACCGACTTCAAAACCAGACACAAAAAAGTTATTTTACACTTTTTTGTATCTGGTTTTGAAGTCGGTTCTTTTTTTTTTCGAAAAGTTTTTTATTTTCCCCTTTTTAGTTTAGATATTCAACAAAAATCTTCATATAATGGCGTCTTTTTGAAAAACTAGAATCCTAGAAAGCAACAAACACGGATCTATGCGGGCAACGTCACGGGATGTCCATTAGTGTTATATACTAAAACCTCCTCTGGAATGTAATGAACACTTTCCTGAAAACCGCATCAAAATCGGTTCAGCCAAACGCGAGATAATCGCGGACAAACATACATACATACAGGTCGAACTGAGAACCTACTTTTTTTTTTAAATCGGTTAAAAACGAGGGATAGATCGATTGGTTCTCAACAGGATGAGATTTGTGACCGTTGGGTACCTTTGATCGATCATTTTGCGTTTTAATCAAAATCGCGGAGAGGGGGGGGGGGGGGGGAACTGATTTATTAATGGAAATTGCGTTTGCATAAAGTTTCGATAATCAAAGCTCACAATTCCAAATCCGACGGTCTTAAACGACGCACGAAGGAACGTCCATCCGAATCGGTACAATGGGACAGTACTGTACGAATTAATGTGACCATGTTCACCATTACGTTTGTTTTCTTACAGTTGGCAACACGTTTAAGTCAATACGCCATTTTGTATTCGCCATTTTGTATTCGTGTACTGTCAATCAGTGAATTACAAGATATACCAAGCTACAGACGTATTCAATTTTGTTATTGTTATTCATTATAGTTTTGTTTGCAAAAGTTGACGTTACTGAAGAATTTTTGTTACTTATTTTTGAAGATGGATATTTCTTTGAAAAAAGGCACTAAGATTGTTACTTTGAGCAAATACACATCAATTATTCAAAGATATATAGCCAGGAAGTGTGATGTGAGTTTGTTTGGGCTTGTTTGGGTTATACGCAAATGTAGGAAAATTGTAAAAAATACTTGTCGATTCAATGCATAATCGTCTGCAAGATATTATTAAAAATAAGGGAGGACACATCTCCTACTAAAAAATAGATGATTGTTACTTTTTGTTGTTAATATTGATTATTGATAATTGAATATTGAATCATAAAAATTATTGATTATTGAATATTGAATTATAAAAATGATTGATTATTGAATTATTGATTATTGAATATTGAATGACTGATTATAAAATATTGAATTATTGTTATATATTTAATTATAGTCATATTATTGTTATTTCAATATTGATTATTGAATATTGATTATTTCTTCGCCTTTTTCATTTGTGTTCATATTAATTCGCACAACACTGTATGTATCCATGATGCTTGTAATCAAGTCTTTACGTATTAATCTGACTATGATATCCTCATTGACTGAACAACGTTCAATATTAATATTGGCTACATTCGAGTTTTTCAAAAATCTAAATCTTCAACTTAACGAAATTTTCGAATACTTTAATAACTATATTCAAAGAAAATCCAAAGCCCACTTATGGCAGAATTCGGTCGTTCGAAAAACAGCTATGTTCATAATTTTATAAAACTTATCGATTTATCCATAACCTCAAATAACCAAATATCCCAAAACCCCAAAAATTCCAAATTTCTCTCTAGCATCAAACCCAAACAAATCCAAACACCAATTAGGTTCGCCAAAGCCAAATTTCCACTTGCCCATAAATTCGCAGTCGATCTTTGGACCTCTAATATTTCACAAAAATCATTTCGTCGCACTGCGTTGCGATCAACGAAATTTTCGTAATTCCGTCGAGGTCGGTGCTCGTATCAGCGTCGAATATTCGGGCCACGTGGATATTGGTCGACGTGCGAGGTACCTTGTGTACAGGAGTGTACGGTATCGTAAGAGAACCGTGTGGGTTAAAATCTCGCATGAATCTCTCTGGACCCACAGCCCGAGAGGTACGAGAAAACGCGGTGGAGAGAAGAGGAGAAGAGTGGAGGTTGAAAACTCTCGGGATGGCTCGAGCATGCCGAGATCCGTGGAGCGAGATTATAAGATGCGGTAGCTGCAGACAGCATGGCTCTGGCATCGGCAGCCTCGCCGTCTCCAGGCCCCTCTT
This sequence comes from Ophioninae sp. B BG-2022a, assembly GCA_030522765.1. Classification (NCBI taxonomy): domain Eukaryota; kingdom Metazoa; phylum Arthropoda; class Insecta; order Hymenoptera; family Ichneumonidae; species Ophioninae sp. B BG-2022a. The sequence goes on along the minus strand of JAPYZJ010003835.1, from coordinate 24,849 downwards.
TTGTATCGCGATCGTGCTTCGTCCTTCTTCTCTTTCTCTCTCTTCTTCTCTCTACTTGACTGTACTACGAAACGTCGAGCCGACGTATATATGGTTATCTATATATATATATATATATATAGGGTGTGGCGTAAGTAATGGACAACCTTGTCCTGTCGGATAGGGAACCTTAAGCCCTATCTAAAAAATATTACGAACTCCCTCTGACTCAACTACTCTTTGTGATAACTTTTTTTCAATTTTTAGGAAATTTACTTTTTCTGTTCGCTTTATGGGCCACCATTAAAAAAAAGCGATTTTCACAGTCTGCTTCTCGTACAAAAAAAAGTGATTTTTAATGAATGGTGGTGATAAAGTGAACAGAAAAAGTAAATTTCCGAAACATTGAAAAAAAATTATCACAAAGAGTAGTTGAGTCAGAGGGAGTTCGTAATTTTTTTTTAGATAGGGCTTGACCTCCCCTATCCGACAATACAAGGTTATCCGTTACTTATCAGTTTAGTGGACTCAACTACTCTTTGTGATAACTTTTTTTCAATTTTTAGGAAATTTACTTTTACTGTTCGCTTTATCGGCCACCATTAAAAAAAAGCGATTTTTACAGTCTGCTTCTCGTACAAAAACGAGAATGAATTTTTAATGAACGGTGGCCGATAAAGTGAACGGAAAAAGTAAATTTCTTAAAAATTGAAAATAAATTATCACAAAGAGTAGTTGAGTCAGAGGGAGTTCGTGATTTTTTTTAGATAGGGCTTAAGGTCCCCTATCCGACAATACAAGGTTATCCATTACTTACGCCACACCCTGTATATATACAGTAGAACGCCGATTAACCGAATCCGAATCCGATTAACCAAAATGAGCTTCAACGTCGAGGCAACTTACTCTGATCGAGATGTTTGAAATGAGCCCACGGGGTTTCGTATATTATCTGTTTGTTGGGTTGTTAAACTTCACAAAGTTTATTTTATGTCTGACAGTTCGTTTTTCTTTATTACCAGTCTATGACGGATTATTATAGGTGGTTTTATTATCATTATATCATTATTATTATTATTACGTCGTTATAAACTGTATTATTTTCTACTATCATTATTATTATATATAATAGAGTTTTATTTGCACAACTTTTTATAAAGTTTTTTTACAAAATCTCTTTTTTTTTACATTCAATCTTATTCACTAACCTACACCTAGCAACTTACATCTAAAATTCTAACCTATATTCTATCCACTACTGATCGCCGTTGCTCACATCTTTTTCCTCTTTTTTCATTTTCGCACATAATGCCTCTATTTCTTTGAAGTACCGACACATTCCCACGTTTATTTTCCCGCTTAACATACTGATTATCTCCCCAGATTATTATTATTATTTATCATTATTATTGTTATTTTTTATTATTATCACCGCTATTCTGGTTATTATTTTTATTTTTATTATCATTATTATTGTTATTATTTTTTGTCATTATAATAATAATTATTTTCTTTTTGTATGTTAATTTTAAGTTATGGTTAAGTTTCTACGTTATTTTTGTTACTTCTTTTTTGCCCGAAAGTCTAAGACTCGAGCATAATAAATTATATCATCATCATCATCGTTATCAGAATTTTCGATTATCCGAATCGACCCCAGTCCCAATTAATTCGGATAATCGGCGTTCTACTGTAATATATATTGTTATATATGTATATATATAACATGAGAAAACGCGGCTACGACGTACCCACCATTTGCCCCTGTCACTGCCACTGCCTTCGGCGTTCTTCGTTAAATATTTCCTCCTGGAATAATACCGACTCCGTACATGCATTCCTCGAGTGACCCGAGACGTTGCGAGAAATCACGAGAAAAAGAGACGGCGAGAGGGGCACGATAGTGACACCTGGCAGGATCGGTTGAAACTAATCGCTTCCCGTCGTCTACCGATCATCGTTTCTCTTTACGTGTCCCCCTCCCGAGAGTTTTTGTGACGAAAAGTTTTTGTGATTTCCGGTCGCGGATTTGCAACGAAAATCCATTATTTTTGGGGAGTGGTGAAAATTTGATTTTGAGTAAATAGAGTTTTTGGATAATAATGAAGTTAAATGAATTTGGACTAATTGGCTGAATAATTCATAGTAAAGGCTTTCGAGGAATTTTTTATTATTAATTGATTTATAAATAATAATACGCTTTAATCAATTTTTAATCATTAATAATAATAATGATAATAATGAATTTGTAATAATTGATTAATCGACACTGATAGGCTCCAATAAATTTATCAATTTATCTGATCACTTAACTGCAATACTGCTAAATTAAATTGTGATTTTTTAAATTATTTAATTAATAATCGTAATGCTCACTTTATGAATTTTACTTCTTGAAATTGGACAATAATGGTGATTTTTATCGAAGATCCGGAATTGCAGGAATTCTTAGCGTTCCATCGATGAAAACGTCAACACGATTTTCCATATTCGTTTCTCGTGGACGGAGAGATTTTAGCGCTACGTGAGTTCCGAAAAAAGAATACGAGGCTCGGCTCACGTAATTTCGTGGGGTATTCAGTTTCGAAGCGAGCTTTGAGTTTAACCAATTTCTCGTTTGATTATCGTTTCACTCTCCGACCCTCTTCCACTTTCTCTCTCTCTCTTTTTTATTATATACAAAATCTGTATAATTATCGTCATTATTGTTACTACTATTATTGCCAATTTTCTTATATTATTCTTTTTACTCTTTTCTCTATTATTTCTATAATTAAAAATTTTGTTTTTTTAAACATTAAATTGCCATTGTATTTGCTTTGTGTTTTATGCTGCACGGTGCTCCTCATGTTTTATAAATATTACATATGCTCCTCACGATTTATAAATGGGTTTGGGTTTGTTTGGGTTTTGTATAATTGAGTATAATTTTTTATTTATTTAAGTTAAGAATTTTTCTGTGTTGTTATTTATTTTATTTGTAACTTTTTTTGCATTATTTTCTGCATTTTTGTATGATTTATAAATTTGTTTGGGTCTTGCATAATTTTGTATAATTTTTTATTTATTCAACCAAACAATTTTTCTGTATTTTTATTTATTTAACATTTGCAAGTTTTTACGTATTATTTTCTGCATTTTTGTACGATTTATAAATTCGTTATTATTATTATATTGACTATTAAGTAATCAATTTTTCTGTCTTATTACTCATTTTATTTGTAAGGTTTTTTGTACTATTGTCTGCATTTTTGTTTGATTTATAAATCTATTTGGGCTTGTTTGGCTCTCGTATAATTTTCTATAATTTTTTATTCATTCAACTAAACAATTTTTCTGTATTTTTATTTATTTAATATTTCCAAGTTTTTTTCGTATTATTTTCTGCATTTTTGTACGATTTATAAATTCGTTATTATTATTACGTTGCCCGACAGTTTGTTTGGAGCATAATAAAATTTATCCTCGCCCCCCCCCCCCCCCCCCCCGAGGTCGAGGGGGACGGGGCCCCTCGACCTCTCGACCTTTTCGAAGTCTAGAAACGTTCGAATGGGATTTGTCGCCACAATTGATTGTCGGCTCGTTCCTTCTTAGACACTATTAATATCCTTGTTACGATTGTGTGTTTAGTGAGGATCGGATTTTGACGTGCTGTTTTGACTTGTCGTCCTTTGTGTCTTTCTCCGGTAAAACCCCCCCCCCCCCCCCGCCGCGCCGGAGCCGCAAAATCCTCAATCAACATGATCGTCTTTGTCCCTTTGTCGATTGTACTCTCGACGCGCAACAAAAGAGTGTGGAACGGGCTATAGAATTCACCTCTCGGTCGGACTCGCGAGACACGGGGCGCGTCGAGAGAAAGCTTGGTGTGCGGAGTGTGCCGACCACTGTGTCGTCGGCTCGCAGCAGCTGTTGGCCCTGGATAACGCTTCGACAACGTGTTTTTCCTTCTACACCTTCCAATGTATATTTTGTATACGCGTGTCGAACCCTCATTTTTAACCTGTCCGAAAGTTATGGATACATTCCCGAACCCCTTCCCCCCTTCTCCCTCTAGTCCCAGTTCTGATATTCGTTAGAGTTGAAGTTTTGCTTACTTTTTTTTATGCTCCGGGGGGGGGCATTAAAAAGGATCTTTGCCGAGTGGTCGTAGTTTTCGAGACGTTGAGTTTTGATAGTTGGTGATTTCATTGTGTATCTGTTGTGACGAAAAAACCCGAACAAATTCAAACAAACCTGAAGTGACTGCGCAAAGCCAAAGAGACTCGAACATACCCGAACAAACACGGAGAAACCTAAATATAATTGAACGAACACAAACAAACCGAAACAGCTACGAACAAACCACAACAGAGTAAAAAAACACAAACGGACTTACGAAACCCAAACCAACTCAAACAAACACAAAAGAACCCAAACAGACTCAAACAAACACAAAAGAACCCAAACAGACTCAAACGAACACAAACGTACCCAAACAAACCCAAACAGACTTAAAGAAACATAAACAAACCCAAACAGACTTAAACAAACGTAAACAAACCCAAACAGACTTGAACAAACATAAACAAACCCAAACAGACTTAAACAAACGTAAACAAACCCAAACAGACTTAAACAAACGTAAACAAACCCAAACAGACTTAAACAGACTCAAACAAACCCAAACAAATACTTACAAATCCAAACAGTCTCAAACAAAGCCAAACAGACTTAAACAAACCCATACAAATACGTACGAACCCAAACAGACTTAAACAAACCCATGCAAATACGTACGAACCCAAACAGTCTCAAACAAACCCAAACACAAATCCAGGCAGACTCGAACAAACCCAAACAAACCCAAGCAAACTTTGAGAATGGAAAACGTTCCTCCCAATAATCATATCCAATTATTCAACATTGCATTTTTTTTTCAATCTTCGCTTTTCACAACCAGGCGATAGCTTTTTCATTTTGAAAATTGTGATTGTATATATTGTTCGTGAAGAGTAAAAAAAACCTGGTATTCAATAGCAACGAATGAATTTTTGCACAACAATTGGAAACGCCAACATCGATTATACGCGTCGGTTTGCAATGACCAAATCAATATGCGTGGGAAAATAAGCCGGATAAAGAACGATTAAATATCCGTATGCGCATCGTTGTCACGATGTGTTACCACGTAACCATCGTTGAATACGTAATTACATGAATGCAACAATCCGATCTCTACAACGAGTCTCGAAATAATCGGCGTTTAAGACAGCTCTTCTTTTTTCTGTTTTTATCAATCGTGAGATTTATCATTTTTAGGGTTCTGTACCTCAAAAGGAAAAAACGGAACTTCGAATGACCAAAAAGCTCAAAATTTCGAATTCGAATATACCGAAACTACAAATTTCGTAAATTTTTTATTTTTTTTTGGGTTTGTTTGGGTTTGTTTAAAATCAAACTAACGAACCCAAAAAAACCCAAAAAGATTTGGTAAACCTTTACGAAATGTGTAGTTTCGAACTATTAAAATTCGGAATTTTGAGCCTTCTGGTCAATCGAAATTCGGGTTTCCTACTCAGACCTAAGGAATGGAAATTTATAGGGTATTTTCCGTTGACCTAAAACGGGATATTAACCCAAACTGCGAATGACCAGATGGCCATTCCGTAATTTTTCGATAAAAGGCTCGTAAATTTTTGGGTTTGTTTGGGTTTGTTTAAATTCAAACGAACCCAAACAAACCCAAAGAATTTACGAAATTTGTAGTTTCGGGATATTCAAACTCAGAATTTCGAGCCTTCTCAAAACAAACCGAAACAAATTTCGTAAACCTTTTGCTAGCACGAGCCTTTCGAAATCTGTAGTTCGGAAATATTAAAATTCGGAATTTTGAGCCTTCTGGTCAATCAAAGTTCGGATTTTCTACCCAACCCCCCTAAAACTATGAAATTTGGCAAGCAAGAACGTTTTGCACTCAAAGTATAGAGAAAAATCTCAAAACTATACATTTGTAATTAAATTTTGAAAAAAACTTGAAAACCCGAACTTCTAATCCAGAAGGCTCAAAATTCCGAATTTGAATATACCGAAACTACAAATTTTGTACATGTTTGGGTTTGTTTAAAATCAAGGGTTTTAAATCAAACTAACGAACCCAAACAAACCCAAACAAACCTTTACGAAATTTGTAGTTTAGGACTATTTAAATTCGGGATTTTGAGACATCTGGTCAACCGAAGTTCGGGTTTCCTACCCCACCTCTATATATCTACAAATTTTTACGGAATCCTCAGTGGGCCAGTACGTTTTTTCTGTTTTTTGCATTTTTGCGTAAAGACGGTAAAAAAGTGACCGTTGTCGGTTCGCTTGTTTCAGGAGTGGCACAGAGTGCCAGTGGCTGACGTCAGAATGCGCATGTCGCTGCTGCTTAGATTGTTGTTAGCGGCAGCGGGTGTGCTGCTGGCAGAGGCGAAAATAAGCCTGAGCGTAGTTAACGGCGGGAACAACGTTGACGGGCTGGGAATGAAGGAGCGAGAGGAAACGATCGCTGCTGTCGAAGCGAGCCTCTTATCCCTGCTTGGATTCACGAGGAGGCCGAAACCTCAGGGTACACCCAACATCCCGGACTCCCTCAGGAAGCTCTATCTTCATCAGCGGAAAATCGGCATCGCCGATATTGCCAAACCGGGCATTCATACCCGATCGGCCAACACTGTGCGCTCTTTCTCTCATGTTGGTTAGTATCACATTTTTTATTCTTTTTTTATTCTTCTTCTTCTTCTTCTTCTTCCTGCATGTCCTCGTCATTTTCTCGAAACCTTTTTTCAAACCATTTTTAAAGAATAATACCTTTCTCAAAAATAGTACGTTTCTCAAAAATAATACATTACTCAAAAATGATACATTTCTCGAAAATAATACATTTTTTTAAATAATAAATACATTTTTCAAAAATAATACATTTCTCAAAAATAATACTTCCTTAATATTATAATACTTATAATAAATAAACAAGCCCAAACAAACGGACAATGTTTATACCGAATTAAAATTCTTTAATCCTATAATTGTCGATTGTTAATTTTCGGATTAATATTTTTATTAAATTCTCCAAACAAATCGTATATGAATTTCTTTAAATTAATTGTAAATTAAATTCTTTAAATTAATTTATTTTAAAGAGAACATTTATTTTCTTATTTTTTGGTAGTTTTTATGTGTATATTAGGTTTTTGAATGTGATATTATGTCTCAGTGTATGTAATTTTATTGTGAGTAAATGAAAAACATTCGAGTTTATTCATATTTTTATTAGAAAAAAAAATTAAAGAACAAAACAAGGTAATTTTTACTTTACAAAACTTTACAATTTTGAAAAGTCGATTGCGTCGTTTCGACGTAGGTTATCTATGAGCGGTTAAACATGATTAATCTTCGAGAAAAGTTCACTTGAAACAGTATTCGAAAAAACTTAATATATTTTGACATTTTTCGAACTTTCTTTTGGTGCACTTAAGGCAGGATTCTACTTTGAAACCATGAAAAAAAAAACGCTATTTTCGTGATTTTTTTCTGAGAATACTATTAAAGACTAGCTGTGTCCTGCAACGCTTCGCTGTGGTTGCATGGGTGAGAAATGAACAACAAAAGCCAGCATACGTTTCATTTAAGTTTAAATGTTCAATACTTGTGGGTGAACAATATTTTTTGATTGGGTTTCGTTTGGGTTTGTTTTGTTGTATGATGCCCCAAACAAAACCAAACAAAAAATTAAAAAATAAAAGCAAAAAATTAAAATATAAAATGTTTAAACAATATCTTTTTGTGTTGTAAACTATAACCTATATTTTGAGTTAGGCATCTAGAAGTAGAGAAAACCGCATTCAAATCCATGCAGTAGTTTTTGAGTGATGCACGTATAAACATACAGACGGACAGACAGACAGACAAAAATTCTAAAAACTGTTGATTTGGCTTCTGTTGCTCTAATAATTTTAGAGCAACTTAGAGTTGCTCTAAAATTATCTAAAGTTAATTAAAATTAACTTTAGCGTTAATATTAATTAACCCCCCATATAATTTTTTTAAAAATATCTTCAATGGCCCGACATCGATCTGTTACAATTTTATTATAAGTAAAGATATCGATATGGGGTTTAAACTGTTCAATAAATACACTCTGTACATAAAAAATTAGTTTTTTTTTTAAATTAAAAAAAAAATTTTATTAAAAAAAATTTTTTTATGTATTTTCTTCATTTTTTGTACACGATTTTTTGTATGCGTTCGAAGGCGAAGAAGGATAGTTAGGATAGTTGCTTGGAACTTTATAAAATTTGGACCGAACATTCTTGAACATATTTACTTTCGAAAAATGTTGAAAAAAAAATTTTTTTTTTCAAAGTTTAAAAGTAGAATCCTGCCTTAACATCGCGAGAGACGGACTGCTGTGTAGATAGAGAGAGAGAGAGAGAGAGAGAGAGAGAGATAGCAAGGAGTCGCGTGCGCGGCTTACCAATTAATCACGCTTCAAGGTGACGTTGCAATGGCTTGTGCATCGGTGCATGACTCGTCGTTTAATCGGTGGCTCTCTCGCATTCTCCTTGCGACAAGTACGAGGATTCCGAGATTTCGCTTCGCCGTTGACTTCCAAAGCTTCCAATGTTGACAATCGCGAGCTTCCTCGGCTATCCCCTTTTCCGCGCTCGAGACAAAACGTTTGTTCGAAAGAGTCGTCAATTTAGCTAAAATTCACGACCAAATGAAATTTTTTTAACTCTAGACACATTATTTGTAACGTTGAGCCATTGTCTAATTTTACGGTCACTTTAGATCGACTGCTCATCGAACGTTGAATTTGAAATTTAACGTTTAATTTTTTTATTTATTTTAGTTGAAATCGCGTTTTTTGTATTTTTGTTGTATTATTATTTAGTTGCTATTTGTTTATACTTTATGTTTATTTAGTAAGTGTTTTTAAAATTGACTAAATTCAAAATTTACTAAACTCAAAATCGTTTCCTCGCCTCAATTAAAAAAAAACAATTTTTCGTTGCTCTCCAATGATTTTTAAAACATTTTTACATTTTTTCCAGTCTTCTCGTTGGACAATCTTTCATTATGCTAATTTGTATATTTAATTTCAAAGATATATTTAATTTAATTTGTATTGCATTAAATTTAATTGTATATTTAATTTAATTTCAAAAAATTATTGAAAAATTAAAAACAATGTGATTTAAGCTGAAAACGAGCGTTTTTGTTTTCCTAACTTTTATTGAACCACGAACTATCAATTATGTAAACAATGAAATCATTGCTCAATTCCCACTTTATTTATGGGTTTGTTTGGGTTCGATTTTTCGATTTGACATTCGCGACGATTGAGTCTTTCCCGAGAGATCAGCTGTGTCGTTTCGTTCGACATTCTTTTCTTCGAGTACAGTCAAGTGTTTTTCTCGCATTCCTACGACGAAGAAAGATTGAAGAACACTCTTCACCGTGACGAACGTAGAGTCGCCGATTAATGAAGTATCCGCGTTCAATTATGATGACGGACATTCATTATTATTATTATTATTATTATTATTATTTATTTGCAAACCCCGGCCGCTTGGTTAGGCGTAAATTAACATAAATTTAAATTTGATTTAACCTTTAATTTACCAAATTAATTAAATTAAAAGTTAAATTATGAATGACAGAATTATAGAAATATATATTATTTTTATTTTTAAAAAAAAAAAAAAAAAAAAAAAAAAAAAAAAAAAAAAAAAAAAAAAAAAAAAAAAAAAAAAAAAAAAAAAAAAAAAAAAAAAAAAAAAACAAAAAAGTCATTCGTATAAAATTGTTGTATCCGCTCTGTTTCCGGTTCAACGCGCAGAGAGTCCACTGGACGATAAATTCAAGTCGGCGAATCACTTCCGTCTGTCGTTCGACGTGAGCGGTATGCCATTGGAGGAGAAGCTGCAGGCGGCGGAGCTGAGTTTGTCGCGGTTCGTTGAATCAACATCGACCGGAAGTGCGAAGAGGAGACGAAAGATGGGTACGTTGCGTATATTGGTACACGACATCGTCAGACCTGGGATAAGAGGCAAGAGGAAACCCCTATTGCGATTGATCGAGAGCAAAGAAGTGAGGAAAGGAGGAAACGGTACGATAAGTTTGGACGTACATCCGGCTGTTGTAAGATGGTTGGATGAGCGAAATCAAAATCACGGTCTGCTAGTACAGATCAAAGATGAAGAGAAAAAAGAGGAGGATGAAAGAAACGAAGGAAAAACGGAGATTCATCACGTGAGACTTCGAAGGAGTTTGGACGAGAGTAACGAAACGTGGTCATCGAGCAGGCCAACTCTTTTCACCTATACCGACGACGGTCGAAGAAAAATGGCGACCGCCGATGAAATCATGGAGAGACGGGCTCGTCGTGCCGCCCTGCGCAAAAATCGTCGCAAAGACGGACGCGAAAATTGCCGGAGACATCCACTTTACGTCGATTTCGCTGATGTCGGCTGGAACGATTGGATCGTCGCGCCACCTGGATACGACGCTTTTTATTGTCACGGCGATTGTCCGTTTCCACTGTCCGATCATCTTAACTCCACGAATCACGCCATCGTACAAAATCTCGTTTACTCGACCAATCCGAACATGGTGCCAAAAGCTTGCTGCGTTCCAACAGCTCTAAGCTCTATATCCATGCTCTATCTCGATGAAGAAAACAAAGTCGTCCTTAAGAATTATCAGGATATGGCCGTACTCGGATGTGGATGTCGCTGATAAACATCGACAGTTTTGCGAAACCTTCCGTTCAAGCTAATTTACCATTTATTCTTTTTTCCTTTGTTGGCCAAATTGATCGTTTGATTTCGAGAGATTTGAGAACTCGATTCTTACACGGACTTCCGGTGGAGCAAGTTTTGGAAAATAGTTACGGCTAACGATCCAAAAATCGAGTCCAAAAACGATCTTTTTTTTCACTCTTCGTTCTCTTGGCTTTACAAACCTCCTTCTGGTTTTTCTGAAACCTCTTGGGTGTGAAAAAGCGGCATTTTCGTCCGGGGACGAAAATCGGAAGTCTTTGGAGCGTTCGAAAAAAATTCTTGGATAAAGAGCCGAAAAAGAGAGAGAAAGAAAGCGAGATATCAAGAGAACGGAGAAAAGGGATGAAAATTCATGAAAATTCCCAAAGGAAAAACACAAATTTCCAAAAACGCGAAAAATGGGAATTTCCCAAAAAAAAAATCGCGTTTGGGAAAGTTAGCTATCCGAGTACAAGAAGCTTGTGTTTTTTTTTCGAGTGTTCGAACAACGCTCGTCGCTTCGTCGAAACTAGCCGCCCGATATCGGCACTTCCGGTCACCGGATTATTTCGCGTCCGGCTTTGAACCGTGGTGAAATCCGTGGACATTGCCAACCAAGAAACGTCGATTCAAGACGCGTTACGTCTTACGACCATCCTCTCGGCAACCCAAACCTCCTTGGGACGGAAGATATAATTTATCAATAAAAGTGGCCGTGTGTGCGCAAACTGAACGTCGAAGAAGCCACGTGTGTACGCGTACACATCTGTAGCGTGGAAAAACCGGTATAGATTTTAAATATGGAAGAAGGCAGGTGCCACGGACCTGCGAATACACACGCGTATTTCACGCCCCATGCATATACATGAGACAGCTTCGCGTGAAAGTTTCATTCCGAAACCCTGACCATTTTTTTCTTTACTCGTGTGAATTTTTTTCGCCTTTTTGCGCGAAAAGTAAAAACGAACATTCGAAGACTATTTTTCTTTTGCCATCGATCTACGCGATAAATCGGAGCTTTGGAACAGTTTGAATGTTTCAAACCGTCAAAAACCGATTTTTCAAATCGATTCCCTCGATTTTTGGTTACGAAAATTCACCTACCGATTTTTGTAATTCTGACGTCAGTAGTTTACACGCTATCCCTAAAAAAAACTCCGTTCTTCGATAATAGGTATCAATTTCTTTTGTTTCGCATCGGTGTAAAAAGTGAAATAATTCTTTGACCGGAAATTCGGATTTTTTTCGATACTTTAGTTAAAAGCCAATAATTGAAGGTTAAACAAGGTTAAACAATTGACATACCGGAATATACTTTCGCTTCGAAGAGTATCAATAAATTCGCGTGGATAAAAAAAGTTGGCTTTCCGAAGCTTCATAATTGAAAAAACTTCAACCAAGAAAGAACGGTCACTCCGGTATGAAACTTTCACGTTAGATGTCTCTTAAACACACATACACACATGCGCATGCGCACAAATGTGTTCTGCGAAAATGATTGAAAAAAGGCGAAAGTGGAAAAAAAAAGAGAAACCCTCGTAGGATCGTGGAAGTGTCTCAATTCGTTGCGACGAACCGCGTCAACAGCCCGTACTATTCGCGCTTCCGGAAGTATCTTCCGCAAGCCACCCCCCCCCCCTGCCGCCCTGCGCGTTTATTTCGTTCGACTTCTCTACCGGCGAGACAAATTTTGTCAAGTGTGCGATCAGGGAAGCAAAAAACTTGTCCACGATCGATTACTTGGATGGTAACGATACCGACCGAGTCGATTATTTTTCTCAACGGTCTCCTCCCCTGTTTCTCATAAAACGCGAAAGCCCGCGGAGGGAGCGAGAAATAAACTTGCTAGAACTCTGTGAATTTGCACGACTCGTGCACGCAGATATATATATATATATATATATATATATATATATATACACACATGATGTAAATATTGATACCAGCGTAAAATCGTACCTGCTTAAGGATTACTATTTATTGTTTTTACGAGAGAAAGAGAGAGAGAGAGAGAGAACGAAGAAGAGACGAAACGTAAGAAACTCGAAATCGAACTAACGAACGACGTTCCGCGTGTAAATTTGTACAAATAATAACGGTTTTTATTTTTTCGTTTTTTTTTTGTTTCCTCTTCGTCTCGCTAATGTGGCGCGTCACGTGTTAATGTATCAACGATGTAAAATGTGTGAATAGGTGAATCGTGTAAACATTGTAAATAATTATTAAGTGTTTCTGTATAGTATATTGAGTATGTATATTTTAAAAATATAGATATTTACCCGTTGAAAGTGAATTTTTACTCGCAGCGCCCCCTCTCGCGACGATTATGCCTTCGCTTAGCCCCGAGCGATTTTTCGCCGATCGAAACGTACATTGTGCGGGTTTCGAGAGACTCCGAGTCTCGTTTTCATAATTTCAGTTTTCTTTTTTTTTTTTCATTGAACCCGAATTTGCAAAAATGAAGTTTTCATCGCGGACGAACGCAAAGTCTCGAAGTTCTGCGAATAACGGAATTCTGACATACGCGCCATCTATGATGATCGGCCTCACTATCAGACTATGCGAAAAACTGGGATGGCCGAAGCTGCGGAGGACAGCGTGTGGAAAGTGTTTCGTAACGAGAGAGGACGATGTTGAATCAACGCGTGTACGTGGGAGAAGGATAGAGAGCGGTTCGCCCACAGCTCCAAAGTGGTCTTTGTTTAGAATGCCCCTGAGGGGGGGGGGGTAGGAGGGAGCGATTCTGAGCGTTTTACCACACAGGTAGAGAATGCGGTCCGCCGTCCGATCGCGGTAGCCCCATACTTCTGTTCCCCATCGAGTTCTCGGAGTTCCCTCCCTAATCTCCCCCCCTGCACACCCCGTACTCGTTCACCGCGCCCTTTCTTCGTAAAACAAAGCTCGACCCGTGTTCGTTTTTCTCGTTTTTTTTTTTCAATCTTACTCCACCTTGCTCTCTTCCACCAGTCTCGTGCGAAAAGGCAAGAGGTCGAGGATTAGTATTGTCTCGAAGAAATCTCAGTGGGAACCAACGAGATCGAGGTTAGGATACGAGAGTTGGAAAAACTCTGGTAGCGAAGCTAAGGTTAAGAATTCGCGATCGGCGCGAAATTTGTATTACGGATATAATCTGATAGTCGTGAAGAAATATACGTAAAGAGAATTTTGGGAGTCATAGATTTTTCATGAAAAGTTAGTTTATTATGAACTTTGCAAAATTAGAATGATTGAACAACCACACAATAAATTATTCTGATTTTCTAGTTTCACCGTGTTTGGAATAAGAATGATAACATTAGAACGATAACGACAGAACAGCAATATACGTGCTATATGAATAATGCGCGACTTCCGTTTCTTTCTATTGAAATAGTTGCGCCGCAATACTCTCACGTAAATCGCGTTTCGTACGCATTTTCTAATTCTATCTTTCACCGGCACGCGGCGCTCGTTATTCTGTGAGAATATATTATTGTCGCGATTTTCGCTCGCCGCGTAAAATTTCGATTCGCGGCAGCCATCTTGCGTATTTAGAAGTGAACTTCGGAATATTGTCGAAACATAGTCTCATAAGGTAAAACACTCTCGTTAACACGCTCAGCCGGTAAAAAAGGCGCGAACTTTCGGTAAAAATTCTTCAGGTTCACAATTTTGCCGCCAGGTGTCCGCTTATGATAGATTCGCGCGAGGAGTAAACATTCGATTTCGACAAACAAAGTTTCCAAATTTTCAGACCAATAAATGGTTTTCTTAAGATTCATTCGAATTTTCGCCTTGGGTGGTTGTTGAAAAAAATGTTCGTTTTTGTGAAAACATGCGCTTTCACGATCTACAGTTTGGCTGTATACATTTTCGGGCACTATCTCACACTCTCGTATTACACGAGCTCTTTAAGTGACCACTTGTTCGGTAGTTCCTACGAAAACAACAGTTTGTACGATTTTATTATCGGTAAGTTCAAAGTTTACGATTTTTGTCAATTCTTCGTTACGCTTCACTTACGCTTCGATTTTTTCCAGTCGGAGCTGGAAGCTCCGGTGCGACGCTGGCTGCGCAGCTCTGTAATGGAAAATGTAACGTATTGTTGGTCGAAGCTGGAGCTCCGCCGGCGTATTTCTTCGATATACCGATTTTAGCTCCGCTCCTACAAAGGTCTCCTTACGACTGGCGATACAAGACAGTTCCGCAAGAATTCGCGTGCAAGGGACTCTCGCTTAACGTAAGACGCTCGTAGTCCTGGTTTTATTCAATTTCATCTAAGCTTCGCCGGAATTCGAAGTTTCCGACATAAAAATAAGCAACGAATTTTTCATTTTTTTTGTAACTCGATAAAATTACATAGATTACGATTACGTTAAAAGTTACGATTACCGTATTAGAACTTTCAAAGTTCTAATACAGTTATCGTAACGGAACACGCTTTTGAAATTCATATCGATCGATTGTTTCGATAATTAATTTTCAGCAAAGTCTGTGGCCTCAAGGAAAAGTCCTGGGAGGATCCAGTAGACTGAATTACATGGCTTACGTGCCGGGACATCCCAACGATTACAACGGCTGGTTGCCGGAATTCGCCGGTATTATCGGTTAACGGCCCACATTTATGTCTACCGCATGAACATTGATTCCCTACTCAAAATTTTTCAGAGTACGAGCTGAAGGATGACGATCCGACGATCAACCAGCCAAGATGGAAAACTTTCTTAAGCGACGCGGTGCTCAATAGCTTGCTGGAAATTTCTCCCGGTTTGGAAAATGGTAAAGTCTCTCATTTGTAGTAGCTCGATCGTGCCGATCTTTCAGCGACTTTTTTAATCTAGACTTTGGGCCTGTTCGACTGATGACGCAGAATGGCCGAAGATGGAGCACCGATAAACTTTTGGAAGACTATTTACACAACGGTTTACACGTGTTAACGCACAGCTTTGTAAACAAAGTAATACTCGACAGGGATTATGCGAGAGGCGTAGAGTTCAACCGAGGAAACAACAAATTCAGAGCTTTTGCGAAAATTGGAGTGGTAGTGAGTGCCGGAGCTATCGGTAGTCCAAAATTATTGATGCTTTCTGGAATCGGACCGAAGGAACATCTTCAGAGCTTAGGGGTGAGCGAAAGAGTTAAAAACAACTTTACACTTTTTTTTTTCGCAGAATACTAACTCGCATTCATTGACTAAATATAACGAATAAACCCTATCCATTCTATTTACTAAATGATAGGATTTTGTTACCGCTTTGTAAAAAATGATTTTTATTTTTTATTTCTCCGCTTAGGTAAAATCTGTAAGAATCGAAATATATAGGTGAAGTCAATCAGTTTTTACTTGTTTTTGTTGTTTAGATCGATGTGATAAATGATTTGCCAGTTGGTCAGAACTTAGTGGATCATATACTGACTGGTATCGATTTGGTGACGTTGAACATCTCATCACCGTTGAGTCTCGAGACACTTTTGAATCCAGTATCAGTTCTAAACTACACGTTCTTCCGAAAAGGTCTGTATTATATTGATTATAATTAGAATACGTGTATATTTTAGTGGAAGACGTTGCATTAAGAATGCTGCTATTTAATCGGTATTTCATTAAGGTCCATGGACTTCCGCCGGGATCGAAGGTGTAGGATCGTTTTATACGTCATCACGGAAGATTAAAGACGAATCGCCGGCTCTTCAATTAATGTTAATCCCGGTAGGAGTGTCTCAGGACAACGGCGTTGTGCTGAGAAAGTCCATAGGAATTCCCGATAACGTAATTCCAATTTTATCAAATTAATCGATAACGTTAAATACTTCGGAAAAATAAAAAAAGAAATTCTGCAGATTTTCACGAAATATTTCGATCCGTTGTCGTATCGAACGGCAATAACTATAGCGCCAGTACTCTTGCATCCGAAAAGTTTCGGAGAAGTGAAACTCGCGAGTTCTAATCCTCTGGACGATCCTATCATCGATCCTAAATATTTGTCCAATCAAGAAGACGTCTCTACGTTGATTGATGGTAAAGCATATCGATTGATTCGTAGTTGTAAAACTCAATGTTATTTCGCTGTTTAATTTTAGGCATTAAAATCGTCAAAAAGCTGACGAAAACAGCAGCGTTGAAAAACATCGGGGCTTCACTTTACGAAGCTGTTTTCCCAGGCTGCGAGGAATTCATCTTTGATAGTAGAGATTACTGGGAGTGTTATGTACGGCATTTGACTCTTACCTCTTATCATCCTGCGGGAACGTGCAAAATGGGCCACGTCGTCGACAGTAACTTCCGGTACGTGTCTTAATAAACCAACAATTTTATCTCCGTAGATATAAAAGATATATTATAAAAAATTTCAATAATTCTCTCTTTCAGAGTTCTCAAAACAAAGAATTTATTTGTCGTTGATGCATCGGTACTTCCAGAATTGCCAAGTGGAAACATAAACTCTGCGGTCCTTATGCTCGCGAAAAAAGCCGGCAAATTACTGAACTCTCGTGAAAAAAGAAAAAGGCCCGATACGAGAGAAAAATGTACCAAATTCATGAGCTATTTGATCGCTCTGTACGGAGCGGATTCGGACATTTTTCGGACTGTCACATCGAGCTGATTTCTCGCTGCAACTTTTACTCGCTCATTTCTTCTTTTCGATCTTACATATATACATCGTACTGATTTTGTATAACCTTTCGTTTACGCGGAATAAAAGTGCAGTTCGAGTGAAAATTCGTAAACTCGTAAAGAAATTTGTAAAGAAATTATCGATGGGAAGAAATATTACTCTGAATCTCTAGAAGATGATAGAATTGCTGATCGTACGTTCACACACGAAAGCTGACAGTTCTAATTCGAGATTTCATTTTTAATCTTGCACGTCGCTTAGAATACTTAGATCAAAGGTGAATTAAAAAAATAGTGAATTTTTCATCAGCGACGATGATAGGGATGTTTTCTAGAAGCGTTTCTCTGATGATGTTTCGGATGTCTATTGCCGGAACCGTGGTACGAGGATTGATCCTGTGAAGCATAGGGTACGGAATGTCCAATGGGAGTTTGGTACGGCGGCGGAGGTATCGATCCGTTCATAAGGTTATGGTACAGCAACGCCTGCGGCAGCAACATCTGCTGTTGGTGAATAGGCTGTTCCTGAGGCGGCTGCGATTTGCGGTTGATAGTCAATTCTCTGTTGTACAGGCATGTACCTCTGAATAACTCAACCGCGTAATCCACTGATTCGTCGTGCTTGTAAGTCACAAAACCGAAAGCCCTTGGCCGAGAGTCGCGATCTTTTGGAATTCTCACATCCTCCAATGGTCCTGCCTACGGTTCGAATATTTCGTGAATTCCTTGCTTTCAATGGTAACAACTTCGTTCGTCAAAAAAAAGGTTTAATCTCGTTTGAATTTTGAGGTTAAGAATCGAAAAGTAGCAGAAATGAGAAAAATTTGAGGTTAGGAAACGCAATGTTTATAAAACTGCTCGAACTAGGGCCAAAAACAATGTTTTTTTTAGTAGCAGTATTATTATAACTAAAATGAAGAAGGTTTCCAATATGTCCCATCCGGGACTGAGAAACAATGTTCGAAAGTTCGAAACTCTTTCATAAATTCATTTTTTTATCGAATCTCTTACCTGCAGAAATAACTCGTACAATACATCCTCGGTTACTCTATTGCTCAAATTACCGCACCACAAAGTTCGTAGATCCTTGTCCATTTTATTAGCGACTTACAATTCTTACTTTGTTCGTGCGCATCCGATGTTTACTCTGAAGAATCGACAAACATCTAGAAAATCCGCAGGCACGAAGGATGCAAATGTTACTGTAGGTACAGACGCCACGATCTTTTGGGAGCCGCCACGCTGCGTGGAGAGTTTCGGAAGCTCTGACTCGATTAAAAAAACATCTAAAAGACTAAGTCGGATCGCTAGTTTACCGATACATTTGAACTATTATTCTTCAAGGAAAGATGATTTTACTAACATTATATAATTCTTATAATTAAAAACAAACGACTTTTGATCGAAACACTGAAAAGGAGGTTATTAAGGGAGAATCCTACCTTTTAGAAGATTCTTCGGTATTTTAGATCACAGTCTAACATATCCACCGACAGTTAGTCCCAAATGCTACAATGCTACATCTAACGCCAGTTTGCCGAATTAACATTCACATCGATTTGTTGATAATGGTTGTTGTATAGGGCGTGCTTGTGTCTGCTATCTCCCGATAGGGTGCAAAAGCCTATCATCTTACGAGAGATCGTCGCCGTTGGCTCGAAGTCGGAGAACATGGTGACGGCATCGAAGATCGGTTACCCGCAAGATTTGCCACCATCCGGCGGTTATGGGCCAATTCAATACGAAAGGATCAAACTTCGTTCGGTTATCGGATGTAAGGAAATTCCATTCCATCCAATCGCACAATATCGGCATTTTTTCGAAATTTTAAATCTCATTACGTAAATATTGTAGACATAACCTCTACACCCTTCTCGTAATTTTTTTTTGCAAAATTTTGCTCCAGGGAAAACCGGAATCGCGGTGTTCGTGGCTTCGCAAATAATAGGATGGATCGGATACAGCATGAACTACAGATCTTACAGAAGACAACAAGTGGAAATGAGAAGCGCTCGCCATGTTATTCAGGCACTTTTAATGGCTGAACGAGACAGAGCGTAGGCAACTTTTGATTCCCATTGTTTTCTATTTTCATTTGTTTATTTTTTTTTCTATTTTTTATCTATATATTTTACATTCTATATTGTGAGCAAGCAATCAACCGTTCGGATAATGATTAGGTTTGACTCTGGACATTTCAGTTACGGCTTATAAATTTACAGCGAACAGATTACAGTTTTGTATAAAATTCTAGAAGAGTTAAAAGTTAAGAAACATTCTTAACGGCGTGACGAACATCGACACAACCTCACAAATTTTCGAAATCCGTTTTCCGGCTCCTATTAAGTTTGCGGCGAAATATCGAGCGTCCGTCTTTGTAGAATTTATAAAGACGGAAATAGATGCTTGAATTTTACGATAAAAATCGTTTCGTCCTTGAGAAATTGCGATTTAAAAATTTCGATATGTCCATAAATGCTAAATTGTAAAAAGCTTATTAGAGGCAACCCAATTCTACAGAATATTATTCTGTCACCCAATAGCTCAACCTTTTTCATCGATTCAGCTTGTGTAAACGATTTTCGAAAGGAGATGGATCACAATCCATACAAAATTACCCCACGTCCTATAACAAAGTGACGTATCTCAAAAAAAAGATCAAAATGTATCAAAAAATATAGCGTACTCCCTAACTTCATTTTTTTACACCTTCACATGGAAAAATCGCTTTAAAAATAGTTCAGGAGCTGTTATGAAAAATTCGTTTGTTTGGGTTCGATTCTCGGGTTTGGGTTCGGTTCTCCGCGTCGATAAAGTCTTTGTAGAATTCGTAGAGACAGAAATAGATGCTTGAATTTTACGATAAAAATGTTTCGTCCTTGAGAAATTGCGATTTAAAATTTCGACTATCTCTCTCTTAATTGAAGATTATACAGACAAGCCAAACATCTGGTTATCATGCTATTCTATTCGATCAAAGGGATCAGTTCGAACGGACTGCACAAAATATTTGCGGCTCATTAGATCACACAACCGTTGATACAGCTCGTACTATTTCGACAGACAGGGATGAAAAAGTTGTTTTCTCACAGGTTCCTCAAGCAATTAAGAAAGAATCGTGACGAAGAAGCGGATCTGATGAAGGATTATCCAGGATGGGAAGTTGGCACTTACTTCGGCGAGCCAGTTTTCAAAAATGCTCCAAAAGATAGTTTGTTCGAACCAGACTTCCACGAATTTAAAATCCATTCTCCACCCGAGGGTACCGGCTTGGTGCGCCAATGGATACGCCACCTTACGTGAACCATTGCGATTTGACGAAGTAACGAGTAGTCGCAACGTGTATTATATAGGAACTCTAAATTGAAAGAATAAAACAAGTGATTGTTGGAATAACCGAGACGATCTTGTTTTTGGCGTTTCTTGTCCTAGGAATTTTATTTTTTGAATACGCGCATGCCTATGATACTGTTAGCAGTTTGTCTGGGTTTCGATAGCTATTAATTTCTTCCAACGTTTTGAGACGAAATATTCGGTTCAAGGCTATTCCAGTAGGATGTAGAATCTTATCTGACTAGAACTGATTTCGTTGCCATGGTGATGAATCTTAAAGTTACTACGTTTGGAAGCTCGTGTGTCAGAGACGACGAAACTTCGTTTTTCGATATTTCGATAAACGAACTTTTCGTATTTGTGGAATACTGTAAAAAAATATCTGATAATGTTTATAAGCTACTTTTGTTACGAGGTTGATTGATATAGGCGCGGTTCATTTCTGATGCGAGTGACAATTCTGTTATCAATTGTAATTTATGTTTTTCGACAATTCCAATATGACAAACTATCATTAATCTTTGAATGCTCGATAATAATTTATGCTTAAACGCACACGTTATCTATGCTCGTTTATTTCATAACGACTTCAAGGTGATTCCGAGCGATTTAGTATTTCTCGAATTCACCACTATGGATTCGGTCGAGGTTGAAAAACCTGATAAGTCGTATCCCAGGGATAAACCGCGATCTAAAAGACACAACAGTTCCCGCATTTTTGCGACGTCGGACGATGATTTATCCGGTGAGAACGATCGCTGGCAATCAATCTACAAAAACACATTTTCCAAACGCGAGCTTGAAAATGTGGAAACAATCGGTGAGTTCGAATATTCAAAATATAATCCTCGGTGCTTAATGGTAAAACCATATAATAATAATAAACGATCCGCAAGTTATGTTGTTTGGTGCAACGATTATTTGAAGACTGATTGGAAACTTATCGAATCCAAACAAAACGATCAATGGGATATTTTTTACTTTTAAAGGTCGTCGTAGATACTTGATAAAAAAGATGATCAGCGAACGTGTTTGGCGAGAACTCCAAGCGCCTGAAATACCCATTGAGGAAGCTACAAATCCGTCTGAATACAACGACAATTTTTGTGATTCGGAATTCGTTCCGTTTTTGGATAAACCTATTACTGACAAAAGTGTAAGTTATTTGCAAATATTTACGATTTCCAGATGAAACGCGAAAAAGCATTACGTCAAGTTTTCATGAATGTTACAGTCCGCATTATAAAAATTGACAATTGTGAAGGAAACTGGTGACATTTTGATAAGTTCTAAAGTCTGGTGTCCTTAAACAGTTATTTTTCTATAAAACCTCCAGAAAATCTTTGGAAAATCCAAACATTGATTGAAAACATCGTCTGATTCCTATTGGGCACAGCGGACCCTCGATTTAACGATTGATTAGCTGATTAATGAAAATTATTGGATTTTGGATTATTGGATTCGAAACAAAGCAATAATACTGACTATCGGGCCAATAGTTTTGTATTGACCCAAACAAACCCAAACAAACCCAAACACTATCGAAATTTCAGATAATGATGAAGCATCCTCTGTATATCACCAACAATCAGACAATCTACAAGGATCGTATAGACAGAGGAACTTTGAAGTCACGGACAGCTATATCCAATTTGAACGAACCTTTTCGCAAAAATTGCACGTTTACTACTTCACCCGAATACGCGCTTCGAGAACCACCCGGTGGTTTTTGATGTCCAGAAAATTGGTTTGTTTTCATCTGGCATGTAACAAGGCATATTTTTAAATATGTATGGCATATACCGAAGTAATATGGAATTGTGCACAAAATGTGGGAAGATTGTTTATTTATTAAATATTTGAGTGAACTGGACGCCATTTTGGCAGATAATGCTTACAAATATTGCGTTTACAATTCAAGCAAGTTTGTAGGTTAATTTGAACTATAAATCGATTATTCAAATCGATCTTGAGACTTGACCGTGAATACAGCCGTATGACCAAAGTCACGGAGAACTCAATTCGCCGTTACATGACCACGACGGTAATTTTACGAGAAATCTGCTTACCGATCGAGCAATGAAGACTCGATTTCTGGACAATACCAATAAAACGGCCAAAAGAAATATAATTATTAACCGACGTAGAAAACGAAAGGAAATTGTTTTATTGTATAATCTCGTACAAGAATTGGAAGTCACGCACGACTATTAATATTTCCCACTCGTTTTTTTCGATCCCCAAACCACAGCCAAAGTAATATTTTGTCCACATAAATCGATTTATGTGGGCAAAATATTAATTTTTGGTATTTTTCTTAAGATCTTAAAACGCGTTGATAATACCAAAAAACGTTATCGTCGAAAAGTGGCGCTGCGATCGCGATTGGCGCTGATCTTTATGGTTAGTCGCGTTCTCGGCAACTTCCGACTCTTCCCTGGCTGGCCGGTGAAATTGTAACACGTTGAGGTTGATGACGTTGGGGACAAGGGAAAAAAAAAAAGTAAAGATGGATTCACTCGGTCGGTGTTGACGCGCGTGTTGTACCAATTAAATCAACACGAATTGATCTCGCGGCTGTTACGTTTTTTTTCGTTTTCTTTGTTTTATTTGCCCGGATCCCACCAACGTAACGTTAATTTTGTTTATACGATAAAAACGAATATATAGAAGACGATATGCATACGATATTCACGAGGGCGAACGCTATCGTCGCGTACACGCTAAGTGTCTCGGCGTGTTTGACGTTTTGCTGCTTTTTGTCGACGGTGTTTATCGACTACCGGGCTAACGCGTCGTTGAACACGGTCAAAGTCGTCGTGTGAGTATAACAACCCACGCTCGATATCCGCGAGGGGCAAGTTTCCCACCACTGTGAACACTTTTGTGCAACGCGGAAAAATCAGACTCGCTCGAGCTGATTACGCGAACTCGTTAGCGCGTTTAACGTCATTATTGGTTCGCGCGCGGTCTATTGATGACGTCACGCACGAGGGAAAGTATATTATTAAAACAATCGTAAACATTCAATCAATATCGCATTAGACGCGTATGAAATCTTCACGCCAATAGACGGCATCGGGCACATTGTTGAAACATTCTTACAAACTAATTATTGGGTATTATCGTCCAACATCTTCTTGCAGGAAAAATGTACCGGATTACAGCGCTTCGAGAGAAAAGAACGACCTTGGATTCTTGACCTTTGACCTTCAAACTGATATCCTTTTTTATATTGATTTTCATTCGGGTTGTCGGGCTTTCGATACGAACTCTTTTGTCCGTCGGTGATTATTCCTTAATTTCGATTGCACATCTCACTCCTTTGTTCAATTGGAACGTCAAGCAGCTATTCCTGTACCTCACGGCGGAATACGAGACGGAAGCGAATCACTTGAATCAGGTGAGAGTGAAAAAAGATAGTAGCTCCGTCGCGCCGCTTCCGGGATTGCTTTTTCATACAATATTTTTCATTGGATAGATCGTACTGTGGGATAAAATCGTTTTGCGGGGCGACAACGCCGTACTGGACTTTAAGAACATGAACACGAAGTATTACTTCTGGGACGACGGCAACGGACTCAGGTAACACGAAAATGTTGTTTTATTTTAAACATTTTACAAATATTCGGCAAAATGATCGATTTTTCGTAAAAACGTTTGTTCCAATTTCCAGAGGCAATAAAAACGTGACGTTGACGCTATCGTGGAACATAATCCCGAACGCGGGTTTACTGCCGAGCGTCAGCGCTTTCGGATCGCACACATTTGCGTTTCCGTCGAAATACACGACGGAACGAGTGTGAGAGAATAATCGGGTAACCTCCGATATTATTCTTCTTCGAAAGAACAAAAAAAGCAAATCACAATTAAGAAAAGAAAAAATACCACAAATCTTGTAAAATATAAACAATCGATTCTATAATCCGTCTTTTCAAATCCCCGTTGTTTTCCCGCCACGAAGGCCGCGTTTTCGCCGGCAGATGTTGCCTCGAGCGCGGCCAGTCCACCGTATATAACCACCCAGATAGCCAAGCGTACCATTGGTACATTTGCGGTACGGCGTGCCGCAAATGTGGAGTACGCCGTACCCCTAATGTACCGGTAATGTGGAGGTACGGTGTACTAGCTTACGGCGTATCTCCACAGTGGAGGTAC